>OMNO01079038.1:53032-65416 GCA_900303215.1 Trachyrincus scabrus | reverse complement strand
GCTGCTGTCCATATTCAGAGCAAAGTACCATGGTTATCCCTACAGGTATGTGTACACACACTGCCACTGAGGTCCTCCCGATAACATTAAAACATTTTTCAAATCTAGCATGTAGGCCTAGTTACTTCAAACTTTTTCAATCATATACACAGGAAAAACAATACATGAGTGAAAAAGATATTTTCACATGTATATACATTTTACATGTCATGAGCTCATTGTTCAGTAATTGTTGAGTAATTATGGTTTGGTTTTGTGATTTTTCTTTTTTATTTCAGCTTCCTCATGAGTTAGATCTGACCATGCATCTTCAGGGACTTTTCTTCCAGAGGTTTAAGTGCCTTCAATGCCTATCATGCTGTCCTTTCCCAAGATAACCAATAACAGCCTTTAAATTAGCTAAATCCAGGGTGTCCTGTTTGTTTATGTCAATAGCAGAACAGGGTTTGCTCCTTATGTCAAATGTTTGTCTTGTCCAATGTAATTGTAAAGTATTTCAGTTTTTTTTTCTTAAACTGTCCAGGTGTTGCACCTAGATTTATTAAAAACAATCAAACCTCCCAACTAGTGGTGAGTAAGGGCTGCATGCTTTGCATGCAAAGGATCATTTGTGTTATTTTGAACTTAATTTAGTTTTGAGTCCCCGCTATTGGCTCCCTGGGGTGTATAATTGGTACATTGATGATGTCGTTTTCACCCTGATGTTACACAAAACCATATTTTGGAGTTAAAAGCATTTTCTGTAGAATAAAAGCAAGACATACTTATTAATATAATGACTGGGACAGGCTTTAATTTGAACAATCAAATGACTTACTACATGCAATATGTCAACAAGTGCTATCGAGTATCATTACATTAAGAAACATTCATCAACTAAAAGCACAGTTCACTTGCAGATAATTTTTTGATGTCTATATATTCTGAATATAATTTGTTTTGTTTTAGGCCAATCACCAATGATTCACTCACCCTAAATTTCCTTCTTCAAGAAAATACTTAATTACCATTTTATTAGCAAGGGAAGGGCAAAAATGATTACTTATGTGTACAATAGTTTTTACTAATTCTACCTCAACCCTTGTTCTACACTTTCTCTTCAGGGCTAACTAAGAATCTATATAAAGAAACGTGCCATTAGTTTGTGTTCCATTCTTCATTTGAGAGCCACAAGACCCCTGATTATTTCTTCTGGTGCAGTAATTCCCAGTGCTTTTAGTGCCTGTGTGTGATTAACACACACGTTTGCATTTGTTCTGACATGGTGTACGATTTGGTCTCAGGTGATTTTTTTTTTTCTTCTGACATTAAAAGATAATTGCCTTTCCAAACCACTGTTGTGTGTTGTAATAAAGAAAAACCTTTGCACAAAGGGATTCCGGTTTGGTACCAGGTGATATATGTGGTGGTGGGAAATGGGCATGCATTTGCAATGATACAAATTACTAGTGTACGTATAACTCTGGAATATGATGCATTATTCTTTGAAAGGTGTAACTCTATGTTTCTGTTAGCTAAACCTATTATGACAAACAGTATTTTAAATTGTGTTTTAAAAGAGGACTTTTAAGGTTGGTTTATTTCTAGCAACTTGCAGGTTGGCATCCCTGGTTAATTAATGTGAGAAAGTATGTAGGAAATATTTTTTGTAGACTAAATTTCAACTGGACAAGTTTTGGTAATACAACGTGCACGTACAGACCAAAAAACAAACTGATGTGACGTAAAAACAGTGACCTAACATGGGGTAAGACAAACGCTAGAGCTTTAGTGAGACATTGCGAATATAGTAGTTTGTGGTGAACAGGGCCGTGCAGACAGTGTGAGGGGCAGTGGCTCAAGCAGCTCCACCTTCAACACCATTGTGCCGGAGCTCCTCCACAACAAGCTAACGCAGCTTGACATACCTGCTAACACCTTTCAGTGGATCTCGAGCTTCCTGACAGGCAGGAGTCAGTGTGTGAAGCTGAGCCCTCATCTGTCAGACCCCAGGACAATCGGACAATCAGCATCCTCGACAATCAGTGCCCCCCAGGACTCTGCTGCCCCCCTTCAGTTTTCTCTACACAAATGACTTTCTGTCCATAGCTCCACCATCATCACAAAGTTTGAGGTCGATACAGCGGTTGATGGGGTTCATCTCCAATAATGATGCAACCTACCGCAGGGAGGTAGAGCTCCTAGTGTGAGCAAAGCCTTGATTTCAACTCTCTTCTGACTGCCCTCCCCCCATGGCGATCTGTGGTCAGAATGTTTAGGTGGTGGTTAAGATTCTGGGGATTATGGTCTCCAGAAGTCAAAAGTGGGAGAGCCACATCATCTTCCTCTGCCAACCGTCTCGCTCCATCCTCCAGACTTTGTATACCTTATTTCATGTTGTTGCTGTCATGTTTTATGTATACACCTGGACCAAAACAAATTACTATGTCTTGTCATATGGGCAATAAATGCTTTGATTCTGATCTTGCATACAATCTAATGTCTGGCAACGATCCGCAAAGTTGTGAACTGGGCTGTGTGGACAGAAAGCAAATCTGACAACGAGGAGGAGCTGCCCTCATTTAGTATGTAAATACCGTACTTCTATGATTTTGAATCAGATTATTCATCCTTAATCTATTTGCATGTCTTTTTCAACGAGCATGTCATTTTCAACAAGCATCGTTTCTGCTTATACAAAAATTTGAAATCATTGAATTAATTTATATATATATACCACTATATATTGTTTTGTGCAAACAATATATAAGCACAATTGTGTATTTTGGTGGAGGTTCAAATGGGATACCTCAAGTATTTTGTTTTGTAACATTCAAGTTTCAGAGAATTCTTATTTTCCAAAAACAAGACATGTTAGGATACTTGTGTTTGCACTCATTTGTGCTCATGTACTTAAGTTTCATCAGCCTGAGAGACCATAAGCTATCTGAATATACTTATATATAAATGTATTAAGAAGAGCAAATAAATTATAATTTGTTGTCAGTGATTTATTGGTAGACACCCAATCTTAACAGGAGTAATATTAACAAAAGAAAAACACCTGGCTACATTTAACTGCTTTGCAGAAGCATTTGCTGCATCTCATTGAAAATTACGTCAACCTAAGCATGGTACTCTTCAGCTGCATTGGATACCATTCTCAAATATGAGACAAAGTAATAGAAAGCAAAGACAGATTCCTTTGTGTGATTATTATGATACTACACCTATAACAAAGTACTATTAGGAGTACTGAACTATGGAGCTTGAGTTGTTCCCAAACCCACTGCATTAGCATATGCAGAAAGGAGACTCACAACCTGTTTAGTCTCAAGTGTGAGTCTGGCTTCAGTCAGCCAGTCTTGAACCACTCTTCTAGCCTCTCCTCTAAGTTGGTTCACTAGCTTTGCAGCCAACTCAAGATCCCCCTGCTCCAAGCTGTAACTGGCATAAGAAAGAATTTTAAAAGGGTCCAAGTCCTGATTGGTAATCTTAGTGGGTGGTGCTTCCTGTTTCTCCTCAAAAAGCAAAGCTGCCTGAATGTAGGAGAGGAAGTATTGGTATAAAGAATTGTGGGACTCGTCAATGAGAGCTACCCGGCGTGCAAGAGAGCGAAGAGAGTTGAAGCGGGAGCGGAGAGACTCCTCACTGTAGATGCCACGGCGCAGGGATTCTTCAGGTAGCGCAGACGCCAGAGCCATGGCAAACTCATCGTGACAGCTTTCTCTGATGGCCTGGGCAGCATTCTCAAGAGGCTTGGTAGGGGAATCAATGCTGGATGTCTTGAACGTGTAGCCGAGAGCCTCCACGGAGAGCCACAGCTGGTGGGCTTTGCGGGCCTCTTCCTCTGCAATCACATGACCTGAGCACGCCACATTAAAGGCATATCATTCAACAATGAATTAAACACCTTAAACAGTCAAATCCATGCAATATACAAAACATGTAATAATTTGATCAATAACTCTCAAATGCCAAGTGACTCAGGGAGTAGCTCAGAGCAAGCCCCAGGACACTCAAGTCTGACTAGGTTAATTATGGTATGCTTAAAGTATGGTAAATATGCAGGCTCCACACTTCCTCCTCTCAGGTGCATACCATGCTTGTCCTATGAAATACATTGAGATCAGACGTTCTCATTAATGTACACAGTATCCCATAATAGAAAATGTTGCCAACTGTCTCTGCAAATGTCTAGGCATTAATTTTACATGCACTAACCTCACTTTGCCCCTTTAACCATTAACATGACCGCTGATCAACTGGTGTGGCTTGGATAATAGAGATATCCCATGATTAATTTCAGGCTTAGGACGGACGAGAAATGACAGACACAGCACATATTATTAAGTGTTAAAACTTCGGAATAATGCATGACGAAACTTGGAGGGCCGATTTTTGATGTAATTTAAATAAATAAATCATATTAAGGAATGTCCGATGTCCTCCTGATAGTTGCTTTGTGACACTATATTCTATAGTATATTTACGTATGTAGTTCTTTACTGTCCGTTTTATATGTAATTTCATTATTTGATATACTGTATATCTCTAAAATATAACATAATATAAAAAATGTTGCATTGCCTAATATCTTTATTCAATGAATATGAATGCTGTACAGCCAGGCGTACACCTGATGGCAGGAACGCTGTCAAAAACCACTCTTTGGAGGGAGGGGTTTCTAAAATATGCATGTGTATGTATTTTTATTTGGCTTTGCATGAACACAAAATAATCTACAGAACACAGTATTTAAAGGGTATTCTTACTGTCTATAGCCTCCTCCATCCCCTTTAACCGTGCATAAGCAGCATTCATGTCCAGGGTGAAGTTATCAAGCTGCTCCTGGGTCAGTCGTCGGTAATGAGTCTCCTGTTCCAACATCTTACTACTTAACACCTAGAACAGATGCAACCATTAAAAAAGCTGTTTTTATATACTAACAATGTTAAAACATTACCTGATCTGGTTTTATAATAAATCTCTTTGTGATAGAATTTTTATTTTAACTATTCACATAACAATTGCATTTTATCAGTCTTAAAGGTATGGTTTATGGTTTTAACCAGTGGAATTGTGATCCGATCACAATGTGAGCCAGATCATCCCCGTATGCGACTTGGCACATTGGTTTTCCCATTGATGAAAATCCCGAATGAGAAAACCCATGTGCCAGGACAACAATTTGTGTTTACATTAGACAAAGACAAGACACCAGAGTGCAGCATTGGCAAGAGGGAGGGAACTTGGATCATCACCACAGCCTCTTTATGTCTAACTCAGGGTGTCATAAGAGGTGTACTGTCCAACATATATATTTCAGAACATATTATATAATATAGAATTTGTCTTGTAACCATCCGAATGAAAGCAGGAAAAACACATTTTACTTCCATCTAAACGCAATTCTAAATTAGCTAGTAATCATTTATGCTACTAAATCTGTTCTACAACTTCCGAACTGCAACTCTACCAAATTTGATGATAAATAAGTGAAGCACAACAATTCAGACAGAGCTCCAAAAACGCAGCTCTCTGCAGTGTCTGCGACATCTGCATCACTCTGGCCAAAATTAAAATGAAATTCCTATTTGGATTTTCAAATTTCATATGTGACAACGCATCCTTCTGGCCATAATGAAAATGAAAATTAATTAGTTAGTTAATTTGACAAAAAAAAATGTGTGTCCAAGATAATGGACACATTTCAACTTCAATTCCCAATTATCAATTTCAATTGAAATATGGCCTGTATAATCTTCACATCATATAAATTATCTGAAAGTCAAAATATAGTGAGAGCACCGAGATCATAGGTTGAATGAGGAAATGAATACCCATTCTTTCCTAAGCTCTCGACCTATAGAATTGCTTGAAAAGTTGCAAAATATTCCCCTGTCAACCTGTTGGGACATCAGGGGGAGGTATTTACCCTGCTATCCAATCATAGGTGTTGGTCAAGTTCTTTGTTCAATCATGAGTCGCCATGAAAAACAGTAAAGCAATGTTGATGGTGTAAAAATATACAGACTTGGATTATCAATATTTGCTGCAGTAATAATATTTTAAGTATTTTAACTTTTTGAACTTAATATTTAAACTTTTCATCATAAGTAATGATGAAAAGTGTTTAGATTTTTTTTGTGTGGTGTTTCGAACACTTTTTGCATGGTTTCCTGTCCCTGGAGAAGATTGTCTGCATGCAAGCATGGTGTGCTGTGTGTGATTGGTAAGGAATCTTTTGGCTTCCGTTTGGTACCAAACATATTTGTGTAAAGTTAAGGGAATGCATTTCTAGATGCATTCAAATGGCACTGCACCTTGTGTTTTCGGCATTAATATATTTTTTTATTGATCTGGGCATTCAAACACAGACATATGCAATTTGGGCCCAATACGGGGCCCATCGGGTTTAAGTCTATTAATTATGCGATTCACTATGCAATTCCTTGCATAGAAGTGGCAGCTTGCAAGACAAAAATCTGGGAGCCTTATTTTATGAGCCCTCCTAGCGGCCAGTTCCGGTAATACCAGTATCGGTATTATGAAGGGAGTAACACCGGTGAAAATTCAAAAATTAGACTGTGACAAGCCTAGTATGAACTACAAGAGAAAAAGATCAGACAGACCTCCTCAGCCTCAGCTTGGAGCTCCTGTTCCTGGACTTTAAGTACGTCTCTCAGGTGGTCAGTGTGAGCGGCTGCCTGTCGACGAAGCTGAGTCCTCATCTCTGCCTCCATCACCTCTCTCAGCTCTACTTGCTGCAGGAATAACAAGGTATTGACATCAAAATAATTAAGTCAATTTAGAATACCTTAATTATGTGGCAAGCTTTTAAAAGCAAATCCATCTTAAATCCTCAGTCCTTTGATTCACACCTTTCTCTCTTGTTCCAGTCGTGCTTTCTCCAGGTTGTGTTCCACAGCCGTGCTAACTGCCATCTCCAAGGCTTTTTGGTCTTCCAACTTTTGCTGCTCCAAGGCTGCCTCGATGTGAACCTGTTCTCGGACTCTCTGCTCCGCTAACTCTCGGTTCAGTTGGTCAATTCGACGATGAGCATGGGCTATCAGGGCATTTAAATCATCCACAGACAGTGTACCAGCTGGGGTAAATGGAGACAAAATTGGTTAAAAGTTTCAATTCAGTGAGGGATCAACTTTTCAAAAATCAGCTTGTGTTTGTTTGTGTCATCTTACAAAGTCCTTTCCAATTGGCTTGGATTTCTGGAGTAATGCTGCTCAACTCCCGCTGGAACTGCTGCTTGGCCTCATTGACTAGTTCACTGTACTGGGAGACAATTTTAGCCTCCGACTCCACTGACTGCACCTGTACACATGTACATAGTCACATTACATTAAAATACACAGAGACAGCTCTCCTGAATCTCTGGCTGGAAGAATTGTTGTTTGTATCCAACAGTGGGTTCTACATATTCCTGCTGTAAATACATTTACATATTATAGTTAAACTATTAGGGATATCACAATGCCAGAGTTTAGGGAGTCTGTGCCAATACCAGTAATATCAATTCCGATATGATTTTTGTGACTGACTAACTGTGATGATCTTTTGACACACTTCCATTGTCAATGTTGGAACCCATGCTCATACTTTATGGTGCTTTTCCACTGTTTCCAAAAGCATTCCATACTGCAGTACCCATGCTGGTTTTTATCTACAGGTGTTGACCAGGTACCAAGTGTACCAATTGGTACACTTGGCCATTGGTACACTTGGTATTGAGTAGAGTTGCACGGACTAGCAATGGTTTTTTTTGGTAGGGAATTGAACAATTTGTGTTTCAGTCGTTTAGTGTTCATTGGTGTTTTGAAGTTTGAAAACATATTTTTTTGGATTGATGCACGTGGTTATCGTACCACGCGAACATACAAGGGAAGGCTACACCGGCAGTAGGTCTACTCTCTGTATGGACCATGTATGAACAGAAGGATGCCATAGTTGATTACTAAGGACAAAACTACATTGCTCTTTTTAACTAGTTTCCAATGTCATACGGATGTATGAAATTAATGTTGTTGGTTTTAGTAGTACTAAATTAACCAAGTACTGAGTACTTAGTTGTTTTGCTCAAATCGTTTTCAAAGATAATTTGCATGAGGCACGGTTATTATGCAAAAATACGGCTAAGACACTTGTTGCTAGATTAGCACATGTATACGTTTCATGGATGTATAATAAAAACGATACATTTAGTTCAGGAGCACAGTGTTCTGTCATAACCTCTGTTTGAACGTGGTTGCTCCAATGAGGGGATGTCACAATTACACTCTCCATGCATATAGCGCAAGTAGGCCTACAGATGGAGGAAGACATCATGGCTGCCTATGAAAAAGCTCTCTAGAATATAGCTCTGCAATACAAATCAACAATAAACATTATTGGCCTCACTGTGACTTGATTTATCCATACCATTTAGATATATTTTATATTGAGTCTCATATTGAAATTGTACTGACTATAAAACGATTGACTGTTACAGTTGATTACAGTAGGCTACTTTGACCTACAGGGGAACAGTATGACAAACATGCCCATCAATGTAGCATGTTCATAAATTGTGTTTGAATATAGATTAAAAACCTTCATATTAGACAGGGCCATTAACAGACTTAAACAAACATGGAAACAAATTTGTGAGACCCTATTGGAGGTCTACTTTCCCTTAGTTGGATTTTGTTTAGAATAATATATTTGTATTATATTATTAAAGGCCTATAAAACAGTGTGAGCATGTGTACCATGCCCTACCTTATGAACTGCCTTGTCCAAGTCAACTGTCATGCTGTGGAGATTTTCTTCTGCTGCCAGAACCATTGGACGGAGTGCTGCCACCTTTGAGTCCTTTGCTGAATCAATCAGCGCCCTGAGAGAATCCAGTGAATCTCTAGGGAATACAAATAAGGGAATTAATATGGGCGCACCAGGGGAGAGACAAAAAAGATCACACCTCCCAGAATCTCCACTTGCTACAACTGTAGTTTGGTTATTGATCTGTGGCATCCTTTCCCGTTTCCCTCCATGTTTTGAACACCCCAAACAGTATCAAATGATCAAAAGAAAAAAATTATTGAGGAACACATTGATTTTTGTGAAGCAGTGCTTCGGTAAAACATTATTATTTATTCAATTGTAGTGTGTCAGGGGTGCGTGTTAAGATATATCTCACTTGGCCTGAAGTAGAGCAACTCCAGCATGTTCTACATTGCAACTTCTTGCACAAACAGCATCTTCTAGATCCTTCCAGTGGGCGGACCTCTGTTCAGCTGAGACCTGGACATCATTATTATTATCATCATTATTGGGATACATTTTGTGATTCTTGTATTGTTCACTCTAGTTCTTAAAGAGTTGACTTTGGATTTCAACAGTTGTTAAGAGTGTTAAAAACATGAATGACCACAGAGTTCTGTGGTCCTCCATGTAATATTGCATATAAACAAGTCATTATCCAAGTCAACACTGTGGTTTTAAAAGGCCAGCATTCAATGCAGACATATTAATATTAGTAGTAGATGACAGTACCTCAGTTTCCATAGCCTCCTTCAACTTGTGTGTGTGTTGCAAAATTGCTTGTAGTGCAGCTTCCTGAGTTTCAATGGCCCGCAGTGTAGCTTTGGCTGAGTTGGCCAGGGAGTTTTCAAGGTTGTCCGACACAACTGGATGTTTGTGAGACGGGCAACAACACAGATGACGACTTATTATTAACTATCTGATTCTTATTTTTCACACACACACACACACACACACACACACACACACACACACCCCCTACATGCAAGTGTGTCCTGCTCAGCCTGGTCTTGCTGAGCTATTCTAGCAGTCACTTCTTCAGCAGGGCGCTCTTTTAAAGGTTCGTCTCCTGCTGTCAACATGTTTCCTGGTTCTGAAGTCTGTTGGCTGGTGAGGGCAGGCTCTGGGGGGCTATGGTGATGGCGTTCTTCATACTGTTCTATAAAAACACACAAAACATTACATTTATTTATTTAAATCTTGCATGCAACCAGGTTTTCGAGTGTGTATGTCAATGCACTGGCTGTAAATACAGCCAGGGGAATGGAGGGGTGGGGCTGACCGTGCCACAACGGTAATATTATGTTATTATGTCCCCATGCGGGCTTCAATAATTAAGTCTACAGAAGTTTGGGAATGTTATCCAGACAATGTTCTATGCTGCATGCCTATTAAAATGATTTATAATGTAGTAAATAAATGGGTAATTTCTACAGTAGTTTTAAAAACACTAAAGACATTGAGTTTATAATTTTTTCAAGGGGGGGGTGGGTGCGTCCACTCGCCCACTGCTGGAAAGAAATCCTCGGGGAAACACTGATGCTTCAAATCAAAACATCACCAACCACATGCAAGAACACATTGAATATAGATGTACATCATAACTGAAGAGTCAAAGTTCAAACCAGGTCAGGTAAAGGAAGTAGATGGGAAAAACTCCAGAGACAGTGGTGCATGAAATAAATAAATACATTTATTTATTTATTTATTGAGATAATATGATGAGGGTGAGCAGAACAAAAGGTTAGGAGTAATTAGAAGACACGGAGGAAACGGAGGTCAGGCAGGGTTTGTGGATTCACCTTTGGGTGCAGCTGCCTCAGTGTCATAAGGAGCTGGTACAGAAGGAACCTCGCTGATAGTGGAGATGATGTGGGATGCCTCTGCTGAAGCCTCTGGAGGGACACATTTGATTATGGGACGGACTACTGTTTCAGAAATCTGAAATGGTGACGTACCACAAAAATATTTTTGTCGAAGGCCAAAGTGCTGGAAACACTGGGCTGAGTGCAAAATTTGCCAGCCTGGTATCCTCATCAGAATTCATTAAAGCAGTTCAGATGCCTTCACATGTTGGCTGTGATAGCGTCTGGCTAAAAGTAATGTTTAAAGTAAAGTGCTTGGTACCACTTCGCCCATAGGGGGTGCTAAATTTTGCGGTCAAAGTTAAACGCTCAGCTCAGAAAGATTGTGAAATTTTTAATATAGGCCTTATTTGAGGTCCGTCTGGATATATTTTTCTGTACAGTGAATGTTTCAGGAAAACTATTACACCAAATTTGGGACATATGCTCTATGGACATGTCTGATTAAATGATATTCATGGGAATGCTATGTGGAAATGAAATTAATGACGTGAGCGAACATTATTCTATCAATCACAACTCCGCTTCAGAAGGTCCCAGGGCCTTGAAATATAAATATAGAACATCCCCCTTAACAAGTGTGAACAATTCAGTGTAGATAGCTCAAAAAATGACATCACAGGATCAATTTCAAGTGCTCAGCTAAGCGCTAGGCACCACTTTGCCCACAGGGGGGCGCAAAATCGGACTTAAACGCCTCATTTGTGCAACCACATTTGAAATAGTCCTATACACTACTCACTGCAGTGTTATATTTATTAGTGCATATAATGGGTATAATATAACAGTTATAATTATGTTATAATTATGAGGGTTATTATGAGTATGTAATAATTGTTTGTCTTTGGTCCTTTTAGCTTCCTCCAGTGATTGAACTTTCCCCGCCTCCACCCCGGACCGCCACACACCTTCCTCCAGCCACTGACCAGTTGCACTTGACTCTCACTGTCCATACTGTATACCTGTATATCTCACCTAGGGCTGGGCGATATGGCCAAAACTGTTATCACGATAATATTTTTCATATCAGTTGATATTAATTATCGCGATATACTGTATATATTCATTATTTCTGTCAAGTTTAAAGGCCATTTTTTACTCCTGCGTGATAGCTGAAGAAACCAGAAGGTTAAATCTGGTTAAAAGTAGGAATGGCACGATACCACTTTTGTTTCCATTCCAATGGGATACTGCAATCTTAAGTATCTGCTGATACCGGTCCGATATACCAATGTTTCTTTTCTTTCATTAAAAAGCTGAATATTAGGCTAGCCCATTTACTAACTTTGTAAAATGTTAATAGATTCATACATACATGACATGAATGTTTATGAATGCTCTTAAAAACGTACATGTGGCAGATTACTACATACCGGTAATGCATATAGACAATTTCCATCACTATATAATTGACACAAAACATATATGCACAAATATACAACATAACCCTACTACAGTCCAGTCCAGTCGTGTCTATTACAGTCCAGTCCAGTCTATTACAGTCCAGTCCAGTCTATTACAGTTCACTCCAGTCCAGTCTATTACAGTCCAGTCCAGTCTATTACAGTCCAGTCCAGTCTACTACAGTCCAGTCCAGACAGAATACCTTGACATCAGTGCCATCGGTGGGCATGAACTCCTCGTAGATGTAGGCTCCAGTCTTCCTGACGTTGCTCTCTGGAGAGTACACACTGCTGCGGCTCCCTATCTGTAGTGGACACGC
>OMNO01079038.1:0-17490 GCA_900303215.1 Trachyrincus scabrus | reverse complement strand
AAAAAATAACTTTCACATAATGAATTTGTTATGAAAGTAAGTATATACAACATTGTCAGTCTGCTTACATGTTTGAACATGGAAATGACCATGCACGTATAATATTATCTCTAAATTATATTCAAATGTACTGTATATTCAGTATATTTTACTGCCATCATGTTTCTATTGGATTTCTTGAAATACTGTTTGCCTTATGTGAACAAAATGACAAAGTTTTAGTTAGGTTGTGTTTCCAAATGTTCATGCAATTCACAAATGAATAAATAGTATTTTTTATTGAAAAATACACTGGATGTAAAAATTACTTCCACAGCTTCCAGAGCTCTTTCAACATTAGCACCGACTCTAATGGATTTCTAAATTGGTTGTTTTCATTTTAGCTGGGATGCCACAAGAAGATCAGGTTAGTTACTAGAACTTGGTTAAAGTGTTCACATATCACACGTGTGGTCAGTTTGCTATGTAGCAGGTCCATGGTATAATAATACCTTTGGCCCATGGTGCAGTGCTGCATCTCTGGTCAGCTGGTAGTCTGAGATGAAGCACTGTAGCTCGGGACAGAGGACAGAGCCTTCCGCCTGGTGACTAGGACATATATTGTACGTATATTGTACTAAAAGTAGAATAACAAATGTATGAACTGTTGACATAAGGCGGCCAGAAAATGAAGCTTTCCAGAAGGAAATCTTGTTCTCCTTTCTCCCGGGGTCCAGTTTTCCCAGGAATCCCTTGGTGAATAAGAAAGGGGGATTCCTGGAAATACTGTTCTTGGGGGTGAGGCTTAACGGCCATCTAAAAGCACCATATAAGCATAATAACTATGATGAGCATGTATTCTTCACCAGAGAAAATGTGTTATTGTTACTTGCATACATACATATACTTATTGTGTTCCTTATTGTGTATAAACAATTGATTAAATTTTTTGAATAAAAAAGCTCAGAAAAATTGTCTTTCTTTGCCAATATTTGCTAATTGTGAGTTGCATTTAAGCCTAGCTGTCTATGTGTTGGATATTCAGAACAGATGAGATTAATTAAAAATGAAATTATAAATACGTTTTTCACTGCTTATCAAGCTGTTCCACTAAACCTGAAAAAAGAAAACCCAAATAACTAAGCCATTTCATTGTGAGACACAGCCTACTTATTTTATTCAAATGTAATTGCACATCCTATTTAGCCTAATTAGTCATTCAGAAGACACTGACACAAAGCAATGTTCAGTGGTTCCATGTAGGCCTACAGGAAGGCTGTGGACCAGGTTGCAAATTATGGGGGGCCAAACACCCCTGGAAGTGATGAGGGCACCCCTGGAGATTCACCAGGAGAACTCTTGGGGGTGGGAGTCAAACAGTCTGGGTGATCAACCCATCGTAACTGTCTCCTTGCTTCACTAAAACATCTGTTACCAATATAATTTGCTAAAATTACTTCCTTGTACTGATTCTGCCTAAGAGCATTTAGCGTGTGCATTACTGCCACAATTGTAAACAATGGCAATATTGCACTTTTTGATTAAATATTTACATTAAAGTGTGCATTTTTATACATTTACATATATTTTGGGGATGTGAGGGAAATGCATGGATAATCAGTCAATAAATGGTCTGGATCAGGCTGTAAGGTGTAGTAGGCCTACATCTGTCCTAATTTATATTCAGCAAATAGTCTACAAAGAAAAGACACAGTTTACACAAATTGTTTTAATGCCAGTGAGACTATTATTTTGATCCTACAGAATATAGATCAGTTTTTTGGAAAGATCCTTTATGGTTAGGCCTACGTGGGCTCTCTTGGAATTACTCACTTGCAGTACTGGAGGGACATCTAGTGGCTATGTGGTTTATTTAAAAAGCTAAGGCCTAGTGACTACTTTACTCCTATAATAATAATAATAATAATAAATTAAACTTGTATAGCGCTTTTGTAAATACTCACATGCTTCACACACAGTGAACACATAGGTAGGTGTAAAAGACAAGGGGTAGCTAAAAACTAGAGGAATCATGAAATGGAGGGAGGGGAGAGAAGGAAGGAGGTTAACTGATGAATGCAAGCTTGAAAAGGTGGGTTTTGGGGGGCTGTTTGAATGATGGCAGGGTGTTGGCCTGGCAGATGTGGTTGGGGAGGGCGTTCCAGAGGGAGGTGCGGCAACTGAATTTTTGCTTTTTTCCCATGTTCGTTCGCTAAGCTTCAAGTCGTCGAGCAGCCGTAGTGGTCGAGCAGGTCCGGAAGAAGAAGGAATGTGGGACAGCCGAGTTGCTTCAGCGTCATAAAAGGTGACGACACATCTTGGCCAATCACAATCTTCAAACTTCAGCCAAACACATTTGTTAATCCTGTAGTATCTTCATTGAGACGAGAACGAGGTTATTCTGTCTCAAAAGCATTGTCGTGTGTAGCCCACAAATAAAAATGGAAACGATCACCGCGTTACCTTTGTATCATTTGTTTTGGTAGAAAAACGCCTCGTTTGTGAAATGTAATCAAATGTTTTTAATCATTTGGTTATATTTACGATTAGTCTCCTGTTAGTGGAATGACTCAAGTGGGCTACTGTGACCGAGCAAGCAACCTGATTGTCAACTAGACCTTTAGAACGTCATCATGCATGACAGCACACCTAGCCATGCTCAAATGAAAAATGCCTCATCACTATGAATGTTACTCCGCCACTGATACGACCATAAAGCGGATGAACGGTTGTCAAGAAAATCGAAGGACAGACATACATAGTCGGAGCGTGTGCCTCTCGCGTGTCCGTTCGGAGTGCATGCAGCGTTGTCGGGGGGCGTGCCCGTTCAAGGTTCGCTTGTGTATTCAAAGTTTATTAATATGAGAAGTGTCGAGTGCCTAAACTTGTTTTCGCTGTCTACTTTTCTCTTTTTAGACCAGCACACTTGACACTACACTACCCAATATTCAACACGGTGTGACTTCAACTTCCACAACTTCCTTGGGCCATGAGGAATACACCCTCCGAGTGTGAAGTCGAGTGGATGGTCGAGAAAATAAATAGACAGAGACACAGACAGACACTCCTCTAATTACAGTTGGATTGGGGCAGGGGTCCTCAAACCCCGGCCTCCGGTCCGGATGCGGACCGAACCACAATGACGGGGATGACGGGGACGGCGGAGATTTACATATACATATGGAGAGTTTCCACGCGTTGCGTCGCGGCGATATCTCGTGGAAGGTCCATGAACAGTATACAAAACAGAGTTTTATATATTTGTATGTTTTTTTGTTTTTTTGTGAATATCACGTGGTCGACCCGCTCTGCCTTCGCGATCGACCGGTCGCGAAGGCAGAGCGGTGTGTAGCAACAAGCTCTGATGTTCTGCTCCCATTTCCTCGCACAGAATAGATGGCCGCGTCTTGATGGGGAATTTTTATTCATTTTATTATGTCAGCAACGTCAGAATATTTATATATATTAAAAAAAATTTATTAAGAAAAGCAAACATTTTTTGACAACTTTTTGACGGCACCCCCGATGAAGCCAGACGGCACCCCGGCTGAGAAAGGCTGGTCTAAACAACTTCGTTGTCTACTTTTTAGAGCATGCACACTCGACACTACACTACCCAAAATTCAACATGGTGTGACGTCAACTTCCACAACCACGGTTGCCGCTCCGACACAGCATCCCCGGTCCAAACAACTCCACACGGATTTCTCGAGAACCGCGCATCCAGACAACTTCACACTCGACACTGTACTTCCTTGGGCAATACACCCGCCGAGTGTGAAGTCGACCGGATGAACGGTTGTCGAGAAAATCGAAGTACAGACATACATACAGAGACTCCTCTAATTTAAGTTAGATTAGATGGGAGCGGAATGAAAGCAGATGCGCTTTACGAATGCGCTCTATGGTTGAGCTTTGGTGTGTGGAGACCTTTATACTTGCCGTTTGGCCTCCACACACCAAAGCGTAGAGCGCACACGTAAAGCGCATCCGCTTTCATTCCGCTCCCATCAATGAGCACTTCCAACCCGCAGGCTGAGCTGAAGCACATTGTGGAACGTAACACTATGGCAATATCGAGAAGAGTGCTGCTACCCGCCGCTGAACACTGCTGAAACCTGTGATCGCGTCTTTAGTTCACCGCTTCACATCGCTAATTCAGAGCATGAATATCTGTTGAATATCCAATCCGTTGTGTAATTACACTGTAACAAGGACACTAATGTTAAAGTGACAATGTAAGATTTGCGCCTCTATCGGTTGCTAGCATTTACTCGGCAGAATAAAAAAAACAAACATTGCAACCTTCACTCAATAACATAACGACCAGCAGCCAAAAACACGCTAGAGTTGTCAAAACTCAGCTGTGACAGTTCATTTCTCTCCACCTCTCAAATTCGCCAATATGAATAATCGTTTTAGCCCTCTTTTTGTAGTTTGCGTTCTTACTGCACCGAGGTATTTTTTGCAGCTGAAGGCGCAGGGCATGTAAAGAGCGATACTAGTGCCGTGTTGTGGGGTACGCTAGTGTGTTGTCATTTTATACTCTTCTACAGAGGGCAAGCACGCCCCCTGGAGTAACTAGTAGCTATTTGTAGCCATCAGCATGTAGGCCTACTACAGCTATATCTATATCATTTTACTTAAAAATGATCTAGAATAAATCTTTACCAATAATCCTCTTGAATGGCGTAAAGAACAAATGTATTTCAAAAAACATGATTCCCCCCCAAACTTACTCTTGCATGGCAATTATTGAGGAAGAACACATTTTTAATATGCAGATCTACCAGCCACTTTTAAAATGAGGGGGGGGGGGGGGGGCACCCTCCGAAAACAACAAAGCTGCATCTGGGCCGGTTGTGGACTTTTTAGTGGCCTGGGTAAGGTTGCAAATTAGCTAAATTTGCCACCCCTTGTGAGCAGCCGCCCTGGGCTATCGTTCAATGGAGGGGTCGGCACTGCATAAAAGAAACAATACATGTTCATCCATTTAGATTATTCATTCAATTTTTTTTTTTACATTTTTATTGGCATTTAGAAGACTGTTTCAGAAGACCATAGGTGTATCAACAGATTCAATAATAATGCAGAACTCTTACAAGAGAAAGGAGAGCCAGAGTGTTACTCTATTATAGACTGTTGACGTCAGCTGGAACATTGAACACAGCTGCTCAGGTTCAACAGGCACACTCCTAATCACCATAGAAAATAAAAATAGAGAATGGAAAAAAGAAAGAACTTTAACATTTTAAGTAAAGTAAATAACCAGGATTCCATCATTCATTCATTTCAAACAAAAAAAGAAGTTTGACTTAATGTTTTATGACTGTCACCAAGGCGGGTATAAAACAAAAGGGTCACACAAGGGGGTGGGGGTTATCAATTTTCTAGACAATGTCACTGGAAGGAGGGGAAGGAGTACAAGAGACAATTAAATCGTTCAACCATTGTTACCCAAGAAACCAAAAAAAATTGCAGGAAGGATAATGGGAAGTAGGAAACGTGGGAGAAGGGAAGGGAAATGGTGTTACAGCCTCCACATCCCCAAAAAAAAGCTTTCAAATGTATTTTCTTTCTTCAAAGTGGAGAATATTATTGTATATACATACCAATATATAGATATCGCTGCAAACAGAGGCATGTGCATATCTATATATCCATTACATACATAGTAATTACGGAAGGAGAAAGTTTGTTTGTTTGTGGTGGTGGCGGCGGGGAGAAAGAAGCACTGAGCAAGGGGTGGTCCTAGTCGCCAATGATTATGGTGCTACTGTGGAGGCCCCTCTGCCCGCTTTTCCACTCCTGACAAGGAAAGCGCTTAGAAACCTAAAAGCAGAGGAGATGGAAAAACATTTAACAAAGTTGCATAACTTATATGCAGAGACAGAAAATGGGAGGCAGAGAAAGTGGACATTCCTATTTAGAAGTAACAAAACCAATTTCAGTATGCACTTCAGTAGATCGGCATTCTATAGTAACCACGTAATGCTTTGGAAATGTGGTGCAGCGTTTAGGTTTGTTTCCCCATTGCAAGACACCGTGGGATAAGATTCAGATGGGAAATGCAAATGTTTGGAAAAATACATGTCAGTGCTCTTTGTGCTTGCCATATGCATGCCAAATTATTTCACTATTTGACTCTTTTCAGGTATAACACGACTGCCCATCCATCACACAAACGCTAACTACCCAGTCTATTATTAATATTCCAAAATATAAATGAAATATAGCACAACAGAGTTGGAGCACAGGAACATGCTTAAAATGATTGTTAAATTGTGTATTTTTACTTTCTGCTCATCATTAAACTTCATTCTACAAGCATGCACCCACAACGGAATATGTTGTGCACTGAAACAAACGACTTGTATATGAAACGTAGTTGTTTTTAATCTTGCATTAAAAGAAAAAAAAAGTGATCCTTTGTTTTAAATCATACTTTACTATATATATATATATATATATGTTGCTTAGTCATCACAGTCACCATACTGTGGCATCCATGACTGTCTGGAAAAGTGCCTGAAAGGTGCCATTCTTATTGTGAGCAATTGTTTGCATACTGGTATGATGTAAAAACTAGTGTTCGATCTGATATCTGGCATTTTGAGATAATCGGCATCGGCCGATGCCTGTGCTCACGAGGTTGATAAATGCCTGCAGACACATCTACAGGCAGCCATGTCAGTGTGGCTGCTGTGGAACAATGTTAGCGCCACCCACCCCCGCCCTTGTGTCACTTTTGCCATTCTACAATAAAGACACATTGACTTAGAACTTGAACTTTGAACGGGCAGGTGTCAGTGGTGGGTGAAATAAAACATGATATCGGCATTATATATATTGGCCATCGGCTGCCCTGCTCTCTAAATTGAAAACCTCATATCGGTCGACAACTAGTACAAACCACATTTAAAGAGTAACTTGCCAAGGCTTGTAACAAGTTAGTGGTACAGCACAACAAGAAATGGAAAGCAGAAAAAATGCAGAATCAGCATCATATTCTGATAGGAAGGGGGACAGAGAAGGTTAATATGAAATTGTTGGGAGATTCATAGAGTACAGTATAACAGTATAAACGCAATGTCCTAAAAGAAAGGATTTATTAGAATGGCAAAGTTAGTAGTCAAATTCTCCAAGGACGTCTTTGCTTGGGCAGGATAGAGCAATTGTATTGTAGGAACTTGATACAGTTCCGTTTTTCTTTTATGGATGCAAAAGGCTTTCCAAATTTCTACTGCACTTTTAGTGGGTATAGAAAACGACACGCATGCTCACACCTACCCACAGTGTGCCTCTAAAATATAAATTAATGAAAAAAACACGTCACTTGGCTGTTGGCTACTAACCTTTCATGTTAGGCTTGGTTTTGTCAGATTGCTTGCCTGTGGGGGTTTGTGCCTGCTGGCCTTGGCCCCCGGATGAGGCTGCCTGCTGAGCTGCTTTCTGCTTCAACATCGTCCAGTCGAATGTGTAGTCATACTGGTGGTTCAGTGTCCTTGAAAAAGCACAATCATAGAATCCATTTCAACACTAGCTAGGCTTTAGAACTGCTTAGCAGTACAAATATTGAGTTGTATTCAAAAACTATATGGTGGTACACAGACATAACAATTTAAGGACCAAAACACACATTCTGCATTGCGGTGACCATATAAAAAGTAGTCGTTTCTGAAGACACTGCAATACGTTCCCGCTAATGGCTACTTGCTGTTTCGTAGGGTTGGGTACATTATGGCACGGTTCCTTGATGACCGGTACCTACCGAGCTGCCAATTGAAATACCCGACCTCCGGTGCTCCGAAACCGCCACAAGCGCCTTCACTGGCGAGTCGAATGGAAAGCGGTGCCGTGTCATACAGAGGATTTCAAGTGGCGCGCTCCAAGTGATTTACATTTGGGTCGGTTTGTGCTCTCACAGGACTTTGTCAAGCGAACGAAACAATGTAAACACATGTCATGCTGTTGAAAGGGTTGCTCGTCTACTGGACAGAAAATCTGAGGGAAACTCACACGGCTTCCTTGTTGCGGACAATAATAATGGAGCACAACAACTTTGACGTCTTGGGTTTACAAATTAAAAATAGAAGAAAGCTTACAGTATGAGCGCCTGACGAGCACATTTGTATGAGCGCCTGACGAGTGATTGCACCACATCTGACCGCGATTCATTTTAATCTAGGAAATGTTCACCTAGGCCTATACCTGGCTGAATAGGTTTATTATTTCCAGTTCGCTGCAAAAGTGTACATTCAACCCACAATGCATTGTTTTTTGGTTCCCTTCCTATAGTTGGGTCGGGTCACGTTCACACCTAAAGCGAAGGGAACCAGTTCACTTGGTAGCGGACGAGACCCCCGTTTTCAAGCGGACCACATGGTCTGCAGCAGAGTTCGGCTGTTCCAATGTTCACACTACCCTAAACGAACCGTACTATCGGTCAAAACGCTCCAGGGGTCGAATGGACCAAACACCTCAGGTATGAAAGCACCCTTTTGGCTGAGAGCCAAACAGCAGCGATACTCGTCAATGTCACATTATGGTCGCTTAGCCAATGAGATTAAAGAGGCGAGTCGTAAAAGTTATCACTACCAATAACGTCCGGTTCACACAAACTGTCAGTTATTTGTTAACATGTATGCAACATGTGAAAAGTAATTAAGAACAAATGGGTTTAGTTAATAAAAAAAAATGCTGATGTCAGGAGAGGAGTCATATTTTGCCAGAGACATGTGAACATGGTTATATTTGGGCAAAAGGACTGTTTAAGAAGAATTTGTAGAAGAGTAAAAGTTGAGACGTTTGCACTTGGTATTTCTTTTGCCGTTACTTATTAGTATTGTAACTATTATTTACTGTTAAATGATTGCAGCTGACTTAGGTTTTTCTTACTGGCCACTGTCAGCACATCAATCGGCGATTGCCTATGTATTCGTGGTTGGGTAAAGAGAGTGATTAGCACTACAGCTAGCTAGCTAATTCTGTCATTACTATTCATATTCTATTCATCCATATACAGTATATGCCCCACCCCAAAATGGTAAAGGGTTGATAATGTGATTTGTTGATGCCGTCATTGCATTCTTCATTACATTTTCAACAGGTGAAAACACCATTGAGGAACCGGCTCAAGGATGACCACCTTGACGTGTGCAGCAGGGCGGCCATTGACAGACCAAAAGCTGATGACATTGACTACCATGGCCTTGTCAGATCCTTTTATCTAGTCAATAAAAAGAGGAGGGTGAAATGCTCTGAAGCAGGATGTGACCTCTGCAATTGACTGGTCCTTCCAATGTTGTAATAACATTTTTAACCATTTTTGTTAATGGGGTTTCATTTATATAGACATAGCATAGACATTTTTGTTAATCAAATTGTCAGAAATAACAGGAAAATGCATAGATTTCTGTAAAATAAGGTACCCCCCCCCCCAAAGGTCCATTCTGAGCCAGGAAAAACCCTGTTTGGATGCAATTCATTTAGGCTATATGATCGGAATACCCGCCCCAGATGTAAATTAGATCGAATGGCTCAGTTGTCGATACTCCCAGTAAAAAATAATCTGATAAGAGAATTATTTATTAGCCATAACATGCTGCACGTCCATCATGCAGACAGTATCGACACATGTCATTACACGCTTCTGGAAGGTTCACACACACGCCAAGCAGAATGTGTGTTTTCAGTGTAACATTTAGTCTTCTTTGTTCATGTGAGAATACCTGAACAGGATGCGGAAAAGTTGGCGAAGGTACATGTAGTCTGGGGCCTCTTCAAAACGCAGACCACGACAGTAGTTCAAATACATGGCAAACTCTGCTGGGAAACCCTGAACACACAATAAACATTCAGAATTAGGCCTGATTGTGTGAAAAGAAAAAAAAAAAGCCATAGCCTATATCCGGCATTGTTAAATTGGAGTTGCACTCACCTTGCAGAGAATTTCTACAGGGGTTGACATTTTCTTTTCAGAGATCTTCTCGTACTTCTGCTTCTTGGTTGCAGCCTGAGGAACATGTAGGCGACATCAACAGTACAGTTCATCACAAAAAACCATGTTCAATTGTAGAAATTTGAATGCAGTCTTATGCGTTAGTAATTTTCAGTTCAGTTTAAGTCCAATTATCAAGCTCATCAATGGTACAATACTGTATGCAAAACAAGCCTAATATCACATAGTCTTCTACCTTTAATCCCTGCCATGGCAGACTGGTTCTGTTGAAGTACATCAGCACATAGCCTAGCGACTCCATGTCATCACGGCGACTTTAGAAAAAGAAACAGGCACAATGTCCACAAAGCAGTTCAATATCAATGTTTCTAGCAATACATGATCATATAATGATCAGCATGAAAAAATATAAATATCCATTATCCACACATTAAGTAACTTTTAAATCAGATAAGCAAAACATTCTAGGCTAGGAATAGATTTGTCTGCTTGTGCAACCAAACCTCTGTTCAATTCCAAGGTGTGCATTGATTGAGGCGTATCGTGCTGTGCCCGTCAGGTTCTTGTCTTCTCTGTAGGGGATGTGTTGCCTTGTTCGGTTGTCTCTGTACTTTTTAGCCAGCCCAAAGTCAATGAGGAATAGCTGTAAGAGAAGGCAAACAGTTTGACATTTAAACATTGAAGGAAAAAAGGTTTGACATAAATGATTGTCAGAAATTCTAGAATGTGTTGCATATAGATGTGCTTTAGACTCAACCCTAACCTCACAGGAGGTTAGGTTTGAGTTGGTTAAGAAGGTTTAAGAAAGTGAAATCAGCCGCTGAATCTGGAGCCATAGCATCATTTGTGACTAGCAGTCCTCTTCTTGGTGGTGGTGGCAGCAACGAATAGTTAGAAATTAAGAGTTAACATTAGTGAATCCAGCAAGCTACCAAGTGAAAAGTAAGCAGTGAGCAGTGATTATTTATACAAACGTATTTACAGTGGAACATTTATATCACACTTTAGCTACTTGCTTAGCTAATGTACCATTGTTTGTAAAAAGCACCTAGGACTCAAGCTAAATATAGTTTGAAGAGACACTGAGCTGGCTATATAGTATATGCAGTTCCATGCATTCCTGCTAGAACTCCCTGAAACCTGATTTTACACAAGAAAGCAGTTTCAAATGAGGAAAAACCATGCATCGTTTTTTTTTGCATATATGCTTGCTCCTTCTAAGCACACCTCCCTCCCTTACCAGTGATCCCATTCCTAACTAAACAAAGGAACGGGTATGCCAATGCCACAGCGTGTGTGGATGTGTGGCGCTCCGTGTGCACCCATCCGTGCAAGGGATAAAACGTGTGAGAATGCTACTACCAGTGCTGCGCGCGAGGGCCAACCCCACGAAGACACCCCCAACCCAGCTCCGCTTATTTCCACGTCGAACCATGACCGTGCCCCACGCAGACCATGACAGCGCTAATTAAACACAAGGAAACGCCTACATTGTTAGGAGATAAGGTAGGACATAATATTTTTAATTATATAACTATATGAAAGAACGAGTAATAACGTATCATGCAGTTGAGAACTCTACTCTGCGCGTATGGCGGTATGGTCTTACACAACACACACTTATTGTATTTAGTTTTACATTACAGGCTAGCCTATCGTATTATAGGATAGGCTATTTGATTGATTCGATGATACATTTGGTTTGTTTCAGACAGACAGAACACAATAACCGCAATGAATAATTCACTTTTTTGTTTTGCAAGCAAATATCGTCAAACTAAAATCACGCAGTGCGCTTCTATCTAAACCTTCATTAACCGTTTTAAGTAGGCCTATATCGTTATAGGAACCAATAATAACAAATCAAGTTGTTGAGAACTCCATGCGCTGCGTGCATAACGCTGTGTGCATGGTGATGCGTCTGACACAAAAATGCAGTTATTGTATTTAGTGTTAGGCCTATATATTGTACAATTGTAGAGACATTCGTTTGAGAGACATTTCATATATTTGGTATAGGCCTACTTAATATAGACCTATTGTACATAATAGGCCTATATAAAGACAGAACAGTTATATTTCACATTAATGCTATCATGACTGATTTCTTTCTGCTGACCGCAGGCGTCGCCTTCGTGGGCGGGCATTTAATCTTGCACGGGTGGGGGCTCGCTTCCTTTTTTCCGCAAGGCGGTCCCCTTGCGTCCTTTGTCCTGCGAGTAATTTTTCGCGTGCCTGGGGTGTATCCGTGGGGCTCGGTTACAGTAATTCAAGAGGGTTCAACTCTGACACTTTTTTTTTATTATGAATGTTTTAAACAGTTTCAGCACTCATTTTCTGCACTAACGGGACTGAAAGCTGTGCTTTCTCTTCTCTACGACAGCGAGTTGACACACCACTGCATTGCCTCCTGTCACAGTGCTGTCTTCTTCTTGTCACATGCGCTCTGGTTGAATAGCAATAACTCACGTTTTGTTATTGTGATAGCTCATTAAAGATGGTAAGTGCACAGCCTCCGAGACCAGTTTTGGTTGACAAAGAAAACAGTAAGTAATTCCAAAATGCTGTTTGGAAATACTTTGTATTTAAAGTGCAAGTGAACCCCCTGTTTCAGCTCGATTTCGAACAGATTTAAAAAAAAAGTGTTTTAGGGCAAGAGTTTTAAGAAAGGACATGTTATCCCCATGGTTACGACCCACACCTTTGTGATATATATATTTTTAAACTAGTACCATCGTTGTGTTTGAGTGTTATGAGCGATGTATGTAAAATGCGATACACACCGTGGCGTTATACTACAAGTGTCCGAGAAGCTTTAACCCTGCCTCGGACGCGGACATCAAAATCAGCCGCTGCCCAGACACACCTAGAGACACACACAGCTAGTGTCCCTTCGTCGTGACGTCGAAGGGTAACCTTCGAGGCACAAGAAGAACACACTTTGAGTTTGGAGCAGAGTGGAACGTTCACAAACTGGTTGGCGGAGACAGATTGTACACCTGTTTTCTCTAAATCACGGTCTTATTTTAGTAACAGTGACAAAATGGCATAGATTACTATGCTGATGAACATATAAGATATATATTAGGTTTAAAATAAACTGCCCATTTCCAGCGATTCGCGGAGACACGTCACTTCGCTGTGATGTCCGTTTTTGAGCTATCTGCGCCAAATTTTGCCCTGGCACCTTCTGAAGCGCCGTTGTGATTGATAGAATAATGTTTGCGCCTGTAAATAATTTTATTTCAGCATAAGTCGGCCATTTAAATTTTTAAATTTTTTTTTTAAATCAGACATGTCCATACAGCATCTACCAAATATTGAGTCATTTGGCCCAGTGGTTATTTAGAAGATGTTTGAAGTTTTCACCTTGTATAAAAATCTATCCTGACGGACATTATGGGTCCAAGAGGCAAAAATGTTCAGCATGTCAAATAAGGCCACTAAACCAAATTTCAGAAATTTTCATCCATCGGGGCTGAGCGTTTAACTGTGATTTTATCGCCCCGTATGGGCGAAGTGGTGCCTAGCGCTTAGCTGAGCACTCACTTAAATTGACCCTGTGACATCATTTTTTGAGCTATCTGCACCAAATTTGGGAAACTTAGGGGGTATGTTCTCTATGTGCTTACCCAGTTTCAAGGCCCTAGCACCTTCTGAAGCATAGTTGTGATTGATAGAATACTGTTCGCGCATGTAAATAATTTTATTTCCGCATAAGTGAGATACTCTGAATACCTAATTAAAACTGCTTGCAGCTTCAAAGGGATTCACCCTGTGCACCGCCAACCCCCGCGACCGCCACCCCAGCAACCGCAATAATTATTGATAGTCATATTGTTAGAACACTCATAATTACAACACTCATAAGTACAAAAGGCAATTTCTCAACAAATTGCGGTGTGAATGCTGGCTGTTGAAAGGCTCACAATAAACTGGATTGCTGGCTTGAAATTATTTGGAATATTATGAAACCAAATGGTTTACATTCAAGTTCATGGGATGAACAGTCATATTATAATAGAACAAACAATTTTAACACTAATAATTCTAACACTCATCATTTGGAGTGAACCTGACTCATGGTTTGACTTCATGGTGTTTATGTGTCAATTTGCGCCCCCTATGGGCGAAGTGGTGCCTAGCACTTAGCTGAGCACTTACTTAAATTTATCGTGAGGTATGTACACCAAATTTTGTTACGGGGTATATTTTCTATGCAAAAAAAACCCCACCTAATTACCTCCATTAGATTTAGTTTTAACTAATTTGTTACTTGAAAATACATAGGATTGCATTGTTTTGTTTTTTACTTGCACTTTGCCTTTTGAATGTGTGACAATCTCAGAGGCTTTTTAACATGTATACTACCTAACAAGAAAAATATTGTTTATTAATGTAAAAACGTTTTAATTATTGTTAATGTCAGTTAAGTGTTAAGTGTTAATGGCAGTCATTCTGCCGTTCTCTGCTACTAGCCAAGAAAAGAAAAGTCGTACCTCGTTGTCATGTTATGGCCTTGTTATATTTATCTTTTAATAAAAATCTAAAATGTTACGCCCACAATAATGTGTAAAATGTATTTTTACCCTGTGGTATCGAAAATTGTTATTTTTCAAGGTATTGTATCGAAGTTAGAAATTCCAGTATTGTGACAACTCTAGTGTGTGGTGCATTTCATATTAAACACTCAATGGTGATACTCAAAGACACATACAAAAATCACAAAGTTGTCGTGGGCCATAACCATGGAGATCGTCTAATTACATGCAGTTTTTCTCAATTACAGTCTCAATATGAGTGCATATTGTCATAATTTACACTACAATTGTGACGTATTAAAAAGACTGATTCTGCTGCTGTAGTAATATTTTGTTATATAGGATAATATAACTTTCAGTGATGAGAAAGTTAAACCAAAAAAGAAAAACAATCTAATGAAGGCAATTTAGTATACCAAATCAATATTAGTATCAGTATTTTTTCATTGAGGCCACTCTGATGGAAAACCTAAAAACTACCAACTCTAGAAAACCGCAGCCACTGGGCCAAAGATATTTGGTGGATTCAAAGCCTAGAGGTGGGCCACTTAAACTAGAAGCATTGGTGATACAACCTGTTTTAATATACAGGACATGAAAAAGGCTACACTGAGTACACAATTGCAATTATTTAATGTTGTGCGATACAGAGCCTTGGTATTAGCAAGGATGTTCTAATAAGAACATACGCCACTTGGCTGAGTATGTGAGGCGAACACAAGGGGTGCAATAGAACATAGGCAGTGTAGAGTGAATGATTTCCCCAAAAAAAATATACAAGTGGTTATACAAGCTAACCATTTTTTGATTGTGACGATGGATAGGACACTTTTTTATGGCATTATATTCATGAAACAATTTAGGTGGTTATAATTTCCTCATGAATATTCTTCAAAGCACTACTGTCCATGCCACGATAGCTGACAACTTTTAAGGCTAGAAATATGCATCGTAAAATTAGTTTTGGCAAATAATTGTGTATTCATTATAACCAATAGCTTATGTTATTTGCACAGTAGCAGTGAATAGTCCATGCACTGCTGAAATAAACAGATTCTAATTTTATAGTAATTAATTCATAAAGCTCCTTCAACCCCATGCATTTTCCACTGTCTAGTTAGTCTGCCCCCAGTGCTCAAGCATAGAACTGCAGTCCTTTTCCTCTCACATTACGATCAATGGGAGTGGCATGGCTCTCTCTCTACAATAGCTCTGGTATTAGTGCTTACCCAAAAATCACACTAGCCCTGCTGTTTGGTTCTGTGTAAAAAACAAAACAAAGGCAATATTACTGTTTTTAACTAAGCGCACTGGCTATGGCCTTTGTGTACAACATGGAGACCAGATAGTTTACCTGCTAGAGTGGTCTGAATACCTAAATTGTTCTGGGTACCTCAATGTTGTGAGCCTACCTCAAAAGTACTTACACACACGCACGCAATATATGAATAACCTAACCGACAAACTCAAATTGTAACTATACATAAATAAAATTGAATGCAGCCCTCTGTGTGATTATGCATGATGTTTAACTTCCCAAAATACTGATATTAATTTTGACAAATACAAGCGGAAAATAGGGTGTTTCATAAGCGCTGGCTGCCGGGTAAATAGCAGACTACTTGCCCCTCTGGTCGGCTACTTTTATGCCTGACATCTCAATAGACTGAATTTCTGGAGTAGGGTGAACACTTAAACACCTATCATAAAAAGGCAGTTGATTTGTGGTCTATTTGTCTGTCATTATACCATGGCAATTGATTGGACACCGTGAGACGTGATGTCTTTATTTTACATCGAGTATAAATTAGCGTAGTCTCGCATACGCGTATACTGTCGCTTCGAAGCGATGGCTCTACAGATGTGGTTGAAGCATAGACCGTATAAAATAGCGTTGAAGAGTAGGATCATGGATGTATGGGTTAGGATAGTGCACAGCGTCCAATCGACCAGATTACAGGGCCAAACTCCCAGTGCACAACCAAAAATCACCCCCTCTCCACACAACAAACAGCTCCTGTTTGACACCCACTCCTAAATTGCTTTCTGTAAAACAAAGTAAGCTGTCTGACCCATCAGCACTATGCGAGTTCACATCTTGGAAACAATACTTTGACAAACACCATATTCATTTTTGCATATAAATGTGTTTATTTCTTCGCTTCTCAATGACTTATTGGACCTTTAAATTAGAGATTAAATACGCATTGGTTTTAAAAGTCACATATGAGAATGAGGAAGATCCAAGTTCAGATCTAGTCAGGTAAACATTCAATGTTGATTGAAATAATCATGCTCATTTGTGTTGTTTTGATTGCCATGCTTTCTTAATAGGTGAATAATTGACTTTATTGTGGTTGAATAATCGTTGGGTGGTATGAGTGAATAATCGATTATTCTTACTTCCCGACAGGGCCAGAAATGAACACCTTGCAGGTGCCGAATGCCTAGAAATGTTCCTATTGGCAGCGCAAAATCTTTGCGGCTGCAAACTTCTACCCTACACATTGGAGGTGCCAAACAGGGAACCATTGTAGGATATATTGTTGCTGCAGGCAATATTATCCATCAATTGGCCATACATTTTCGTGATCTGAAAAGGTGGAAGCATTTCGTTGGATCTCTGACCGTCAGAGGGCATGTTATGTCCTCCGCTCGTCTCCCTCACACATTCAATTACTTTTAATTTGTCACAGCCAGTTCGAGTTGTTTCATTAAGCCCAAAGCATATATATATACATACATATACACACACACACACACACACACACACACACACACATATACATATACACATATATATATATACACATATATATATATACACATATATATATATACACATATATATATATACACATACACATATATATATACATATATATACATATATACACATATATATACATATATACATATATATATACATATATACATATATACACACATATATATATACATATATACACACATATATACACACATATATATATACATATATATATACAT
>OMNO01079024.1:2803-13369 GCA_900303215.1 Trachyrincus scabrus | reverse complement strand
AGGTACCTCAGACGGAGGTCTTCCTCCCCGGTGGAAGCCTTCGTCTTGACCCACAGAGAGACGGGCTCAGCCATGTGAGCCAGGATGTTGGGGCCCAGGGTCTTCAGCCAGACGATGACCCAGTCCAGCGCTCTCTCCAGCTTCCCGCCACGTCTGGAGCTCTGCACCGCTAGCCTGAAAGGCAGGCTGAGCTACATGGAGACAATACAAAAACACACGTTAAAAACACGTTAAAAACAACAGAGTTGCACTGGAAACTATTGAGCTCAACAACCAAATAAAATAATGGTTTCTTCTCATTTAAAAAGTATTTTTTTAACATCATTTTTAACTACAAATGCTTGTCACATCACAACAATAATGAACACATGCGACATGGGGAACCAATGCCATGGGGATGGGTAAAACGGTTTAAAAAACAACAACTTACTGCATTCATGGAAAGAGCTGCAGGGCAATTCCTGCGTAGTTCCTGGCATAGGATCTCAACCAGAACGAAGGCCTGCTCATAAAGCCGGCGGTTGTGTAATCCACAGACCAGTTTGCTCACATCAGTCACTACAGCACAAACGCATGCAAAAGAAGTATGACAGAATTACGATATGGCAAGCCATTTCTTTCACTTACGTTTCACTAGTGCACTGCTTACTGCACGCTCTGGAGTTAATCGACGAGCCCGTCAAACGGTGACAACCAAGGTGTTTATAACCCACCTGCTTTGACGTAAAGACCATCATTGGTCAGCTTGCGAAGTTCCATCATCAGCCGTCCTGCTGTTGCCTGGCAGTACAGCAGCACTCTGTCCAGGTCCTCGCTTTCCTCCAGCTGGCACACACAAACCCACAGAACAGCTTGTAAAACGTAACGCTGTAAACCAATATTCAATATTAACCAGTTACGTACATATACGTTCCAATGTGCAGTTGCACGTCTCACCTGTGAGGCCAGCATGCTCTCATAGGCAAACAGAAACCCATGACACATGCTGAAGCAGAGGGACTGCTGGAGGCCTCTTTCCTCCGTCTGGGATGCCACGTTCTGGGACACAGTGACAAAAACACAGCACACATTCAATACACACACACACACACGCGCACACACGCACCTTTTGGCCAGTTTTAACCACCTTCTTTTAGCTAGTACATTGAGAGAAGAACACCAACCTTTTGCAATGTTTTTATGATTCGTTCTTGGTGCTCCTCAAGAAAGGAAAACCAGGCGAGGAGTACAGGAGCGCTTAGCTTGTTGCAGTGTGAGTCCTCGACGGCCCACAGCACCAGACTGCAGGCCTCCAGGACGGCGGTGGTCTCCTGGTGCTCCAGGTGGGCTGGAAGAGATCTCAGGGCCCGGGCACATTCCGTAAAAGCCTGGCCCCTCTCATCGGCGAGGTCTTTAGAAGCATGAACGTTTACAGCCCATCTAGCGAGCACAAGGGATGTCAGGCCCTGCCTACAGTCGCCACAGTGCCTGGCGTTCCCCCCGACTTCATCCACCAAACTAGACGCCAGGTGCGAGTAGCCTGCCTTGCAAAGCAGCTTAGCCGTAGCCAGGACTACCTTGGAAAGAGCAGGTAAACTAGCGTGCCCAAGAAACTCCCCGCTCTCACACTGGCCGCTGCGCCAACAGGCATGGAAGAAAGCGAGAGTTTCTTGGAGCACAAAGGAGCCATCGTCCGTGGTCAGTGTTCCACAGGCCTTTTGAAATGTGGCCAGGGCATCGTCTGCGCCTTTGGAACAGGAGACAGACGCTGTGCCCCCACTATCCAACAAGAGGAGGAACTTCAGAGACTGCATTTGGCAGTGCAGCCTGTCTTTGGGACTCAGCGTATTGTCATCTTTTGCTGTGGATAGTCCATTCCAAAGGACAGCAAAACAGGTGCGCACAAAACCACTGTATTCTTCAGTCTATGGTCAACAGAACAGAAAAGAAAGCAAGTCAGATGTGACAGGTAATATAAATGCATTGCAGACGTGCATATACAATTACAATGTACAACAGATACATACTTGTTGTGGTGGAAGAAGCCTGTTGTGAAGCAAACTCCCCAGGTGACTACATAGACTATAGACTCCAAGAGAGCTTAGTTTCTTGACAATGTGGAAGACGATCTTCTCCATGTACAGAGGGCTTCTCTGGGCGATATTGACGCCAGATACATCATAACCACGAAGGGCAACCTCCACCAGCTTGAGCAGCTTGCCGATGTGGTCCAAGCCAGGGGGTCCAACTCCAAGTTGATGATTACAGGCTCTGATGATTCGGTCACACAAGGTGCGACCTTGAGGCCCAGGTCCGCTTTTGACATAACTCTGTAGTGTGACCCAAACAGATGGAGAAGATGTACATTATTAACCCCGGACGGGAAATGACATGACAACACGGCAGACAGACAGGACTAGGTCTCCCTTCTTCTTATCAGTACATGTAGGGACTCACACGACAACACGGCAGACAGACAGGACTAGGTCTCCCTTCTTCTTATCAGTACATGTAGGGACTCACACGACAACACGGCAGACAGACAGGACTAGGTCTCCCTTCTTCTTATCAGTACATGTAGGGACTCACACGACAACACGGCAGACAGACAGGACTAGGTCTCCCTTCTCATCAGTACATGTAGGGACTCACACGACAACACGGCAGACAGACAGGACTAGGTCTCCCTTCTCATCAGTACATGTAGGGACTCACACGACAACACGGCAGACAGACAGGACGACACATGTATCAACAACAAGAAACGTGGGCCATATTGAACTCACCTCGACTTCTTCAATCAAAAGACACGTTTCTGTGGAAGAAGCGGTCCGCCGTATGTATTCATCGGCGGTTAAACACTTCATTTTCCCCGCTGGAAGGCAATAATGGTAGAAAAGTAAACGCGAGATCGCCTGACATCTACGGGATCAGTTAGCGAGAACTACATCAGTTGTGTGTCTCTCCGCTTCGGCATACCGAACGTAGGAAACCACACGGTTGTCTTACCATGAGTGTGAATAGTCTTCCGGGTGAAAGGCAGAGAAATGTAAAACGTCTTTATTTTCTACTTCAGTTGCTCGTTTTCATGTTCAAGTTCAAGTTCTTAAATGTATTAACAGTCGCAAAACACGCGCACGGGTCCCGGACTTGTTACCGAGCCGACAGAAGAACGCCCCGCCCAGAGTATTTGAAAGCCGCTTGCTAACCAATCGTAATGCACATCCGCTAAAAGCCGGATGTGTCAAGCGTCTGGGCAATGTAGTTCTTTAGATCCCAAATCGACGCAGTACTGTAGTTTGCGTGGATGTATCGTGGCATCCATCGGTATCGGGGGGTTGTACACAATCACTTATTTGTCATTTGTTTTAATTGGTGGTTTGGTAAATTGCTTTAATTGTAGTTCAAGCTATTCAGATCACGCCAGTTAATTACAAAAAGACCTTAGACCGAGACAAGTCAATTCGAATTTTATTGTCACAATTGAAAATATATGAAATAGCCTACTAATATGAATAATATTAAATACATATAACAAATAAAATAGTCAGAAAGAAAAGGAAAAAGTACTAAAAAAATAAATGGCATACACATTTTCAGTTGTTTGTGTGAATATGGTGCTGAATGCATTGAGTAAGACAACAGCTCATTGTGTTTAATAAATAATTACTCATCATGCACGTGCAAGGGATTCATAACAGTGGTGGTGGCACCTTGAAACAAGGGGTTGTTGGTCTGAAAAAAATAAATAATAATAATAGAGGTTAGGTTATTGGGCATTGGCCAATCAGGCCCACGGGTTAAAAAGCATGTACCACCTGCTCTGTTGTTCAGACTACCACAAACTAACAATAAACCGGTTTACTCATCAACTGCCTGTGTCCTGCTGTGGGAGAAGCCTGGGAAAGCCATCAGAGATGGCATGTGGCAGGGGGAAACTGCCACAGTTACTTAAAAGACATTCAACCAAATGACACAAAATGTTGCAATACACAAACAACCATTCTTCCTCACCTCCTTCCAGACGCAATCTTTCTGTGCCATAAGGAAACTTCTGTATTCCCTGCGGTATCGCAGCTCCAGCAACAGACGGATGATAAAGATCACGGCCAAGCCGATGACGATGATGCCCGACACTGAGGTCCCGGCGATGATCCACGTCTTATCAACAGGACCTAGAAATATTCAAAGTATTATTGACGTTTCATCCACATAACACAGAGCTCGATTTTGACCCTCGTCACATGTTTACGGGAAAGCGCGTGAGCTGTACAATATTCTCCTCGGTCTAATAATTGCTTGAATACTAATATTATTTTTGCATTGCTCACGGGGCAGGTCGACGTAGTGAAGGACGATGGTGCCATTAGAAAAGAGCTCCACGTTGTACAGGAATGCTTCCGTGATACACGGTTCATTCATCAACACTTCTCGTCTTTGCAACCTCGCCGACCCACAATGACCCAAGCAGTCCTTGGTCTGAGCACTCATTCCCTCGTGTTCTGATACGCACGTCGGTGTCACACACTTCCTGTAGACGACAAAAAGAAATGCACCGATATCTATTTCAGTTTGGTCTCGTGCTGCAGTCATCGCGGTTTTCACTGCAAACCATTAACCGTTATAACGGTTTGCAGTTTTCTTTATCCACACTCACTCGTATTTATTGCATTTATTTGGAATGGTGGAGCAGTAGTCATCAACAAAACCATTGTCGCAGTTGCATTTGTTGCAACGGCATTTCCCACGGCCATTGCATGGTGTTCCGGAACCGTTCTTCTGGCACTGGTCTGTTTTTGTGGAACAGTCGCACGCTTCACCTTCGTGACTAGAAAGGCACTCACACTTTCCACAGGAACAGTTCCCGTTTCCTAAAGAACACAATTTGGCATACATGTATTTACCACGATATACAATGCAATGTATCTGTTGTTTGAGTCGAAGATAGTGCTGACCTACCACTACAGAGCTTTTGGTTTGTTTTTGCACAGCTGCTGTCGCCACACTCGCAGAAGGCGCCCCTGTAGCTGGGTTGGCACACGCACACGCCACACACACAGCTACCGTGTCCGTTGCAGAGCTCAGGGGAGTTGCCCTGGCGACACCACTTTTCCTGCGAGGTCGCGTTGCTCTGCTCACAATCACACTTCAGGCCCAGGAACCCTTCATCACAGCTGAGGATCACATCCCACACTGGTGAACATGTAAGGCACATGTTCACCAGTACACTGGGCTACACCAACAACAACAGCTTCAAGTTTGAGTCTCAAGTGTATTGTCATGTCCACATGAACGGAACAACGGGGAGCGGTCATTAATGGCGACGGAATGCTTGAGTTTCAGGCTTCCTCAGCAACAGTGCAAACAAGCACTAAACAGTGCAAACGATGAAATAGAGATACGAGTACCATTTATTTACAGGGGAGTGTTGTACTATGCAGCATATTTACTTCACCTTTCTCCCAACGTTGAGGTGCATTACCTGCATAAGCCGCATTGCAGCGTGCCATGACGGCTGCAGTGGGTAGATGATGGCTCGCTTGGTTTGGAATCGCAATCGCACTCACACTGCGTCTCCACGGTTACGGTCAGCTTCTCACTGATGCCCTGAACTGACAGGCGGAACTCTGTCTTCTCCTTGAGACACTCAGAGATGTTCAGCTGGACGTTGAAATTAACCTGGGGGCAGGAGGATAGCGTAGTGGTCGGGGTGTTGTTAGACTACCAGCTGAAAGGTTCTGGGTTTGATCCCCAGTGTCTGCAATCAACCTGTAAGCATCCTTGAGCAAATATGCCTAACCCCTACTTGCTCCTTAAGGACATGTATCTGTATTCACTGTATGCCGCTTTGGATAAGAGCTAAATTAATATATGGAATGGAAAAATAAATACATGGAAAAATAAATGGTAAATAGTAATAGTTAACCTGATTACACAGACAGGTTAGACACGAGTTTGACAGGATTCTTGACCACAAATCTCTCGAAAGTGAACGGAAAGAAACACCAGTCAGTAGTGGGATTTGTCTTCATGGCCCAACCTGCTGATTGATCTTGATGTCCTTGCATTCTCCTCTGCTACTCCAGGACTCGGAGCCTTGACCTTGACTGATGCAGTGAGCTTGGTAGGAGACCGCCAGGCCCTGGGGGGCGCCGTGGTGCTCCAGGAGTATGGTGGAGGACAGACTCTGCACACAACACAACAACAATGTATGACATTCATTGCTCTTCTACCTGGATAGTGATGTGTGCTTACACATCACACACATACATATGTATATATATGTATATGTATGTATACATACATACATACATAGATATAGATATATATCTACTTGTATATATATATATATACAGTATATATATGTATATATAAGCAGCAGTTGTGCTATTTTGAACTGTGAGACAGCATGGATTAAAGGTGCTGTAGGTAAGATTTAAGAGCTATGATTTGCGTGTCATTTGTTAGAAATGCTATCCATCCATCAGCTATTAGTGAGTGAAATGCTCTGTGAGAATCCGTTCTGTATCTGCGTGCCTGCCTCTGTATGAGACAAATTTCGATTTTGGGCTGCTCCCGGGAATCCATCTTGCCTGTCAATCACATGCGCGCACATAGCGTTATCGTAGCTCCACCACAGGCGCATGAATGTAGCAACTTTTAAATGGCGGAGAGGGAGGGGGCTTTTTTTTGGGTTGTTTATTTTCTAAATCTTGCTCTCTTCTGCTCTCACTCTCTCAAATCTTACCTACAGCTAGCTTTGAAGCTAGCCTTGATGTTTGGTTTAATTGCTATTGGAATGGATATACTCCGAGCATAACACGAGACAGCTAATTATGATTGTATCGAAACGGCATAATTCATTAGCAGGAAAAAGTACTACTGTGTGACATGCTTCAGGTATTAACAATTACGTGTTCATTTTACAAGTAAAAATGATTACAGATGCCAGCATACGATGATGTGGATGAAGTTAACTGCATCAAACAAAGAACACTCACACCTCACACCCTGAAGGAATGTGAATATGCATGTTTTCCTATGCAACTTCCTATCTTAACTTGTCACTACTCCTTCATTGTTCTGAATGTAATATGCCCATCTATTTATAAAGGGACATCTTGCCTTCGATTACAGAGGTATTGTTTGTGAATCAATGAGATGGAGCTTTGGTATACGCACATTGTAAGCGTTTTTGATGAGCTGGACAACATTGCTGGAATCGCTCTCTAGAACTCCGACCACAGACTGTGGGATCATTTTACTCAGTTCCTATACAGGGAGAAAATAAAAACGATTTAGACAGAAGGAGTGAACGATAAAGTGAAGCAAACGAATCCACGACCACTGAAATATTAGTTCTCTGGGTCGAACCTCATAAGCTGCCGAAATGTTTTTGGTTACGGCAAATATTAGCTGGATATTATTGGCTGTGAGAACTCGAGCAAGGTGTCCAATGGAGGGGTAATCCTAAAAGAAAAAAAATAGAATCACATTTATTTTGACATACACATAAAACCGAACAACATTGACTTTGATGGCAACTTACAAATTTGGTTCCATCATAGAAGTCACTTTGGTTGAGATGGCATCGCCCGTCATGAGGCTCATAAATACCAGCCAGCCTTCCGTCCCCAGCGATGTGGAATGTGTCGTCCGACGTGTAGACCAGAATCTTCGTCACGTTCCTCCACCCAATCACATCCTGTCCACAGAATGGCACACAGGAAATCAAAGAGCAGATGGAAAAGAAGAACCAAGCTATGGATCGGTTCCAGAGACAAGGGGCCTAATAGGGGGACCTCGTGTGACAGGGGTGTTATGTGATGTGTTATGTTGTGCTTTACCTTGCAGACGATGGCTTGCATGATCGCGTCAAAGCCTGCCTCAGGGGAGTCCAGGTTACCAGAAATCCTCTGCCTGTTGACTTCCCTCTCGAAATCAGCGGCGCTTTCAGTGAGGCTGAGGATATTCTGGTAGCTGAAGGCAGGCTGGCAGCTAACGCCTCTGTAGGGGCACGGATTGCTCTTCTTCCTTTTGATCTGACTCACGTAGGGCAACGCCACCTTGTCCACAAAGGACCCGAAACCTAAAAGTACAGACGAAACGAGGAGATCGTCTCATATCGAGGTCTTGTATATTATGTAGATCTGAAGAATGAAGAGTTGAATCTTTGACTTCACCGATACGTATTTTGGTGGTGAAGGTCCGAAGAGTCTCGACGATTTTATGACTTAGGCTTTTGACCGTGGCCAGGTCATCCCCCATGGAGTAGGACAGGTCCATGAGGTAGTAGAGGTCGATCGGGTAACCCACAGCCCGTTTGAACGATACAATGAAAGTTTGTGGAACTCCTAAAATCCGTCCATAGAAAAGTATGAACGAAATAAATCTAATCTAACATCCCATGGATGACATACGAGACTAAGAACCCTATTCCATGTCATTCTTTTAAAACAGGAGCAACTTAAGATGAGCATGTAGCATTTTTTGCCAAAAAAGTGTTTTTTTGGGGCCAATCCTACTCACCGACTCTGAGTGAAACGTGGATATTTTGTGGTCTAAGCTGGACCTCAGCGCCAGAAGTGTTGCTTAGCTCGTTGTCCTTCTGTGGTTTTGGGCGAGTGCTGGGGTTCATTTGGTGGTCTTTTTCACAGTGTCTCCTGGTTAATGCCTCTTGTGAATCACAGCGCCGCTTACTCAACTCCCCTGTCTGTAAGAAGCCCTGTGAACAATACAATCATACCACGAGAAATAGTGGAGTCATTCCTGTAAGAACCATTTCAACTATACTGTATGTCTGATTTAAATGGAGCTCCAGATCGGATCAACATTGAGGCAATTGGGTGATATGGCAAGCCTTTTCCTATATGAGGCATTACGTTATCCTCTTCAATGGCTCAACACCATTTTGGAGTGTATTGGTGAATTGCGACATCATCTTACTGTCTTTGTACACCATGCACACCCAGGACTTTTGATGCACTCTCTGCAGCTTGGCTGGGGTACACATGTCTGGACACCTGAAAAAAAACGAATTTAGCAGCAGAGAAAACATAGAGCTCATAACAGTACATTGTAGCTAGCTGGCTCGCTCACCCAGAACTTGTCCCAAAGGTTGCAGAAGATTTGTCAGTAGGACAATCGTACTCATCATGTGTCCATTGATGAACATCGTTTAGAGACCGTGAACCAGAGGCAACCTGGTGAACAACACTCACATTTTCACAGTGTTTCATTGTGATGAGATCTAATTAGATAAAATATTTAAATCACCTACAGCGAGGTGTAAAATATTCATTCAAACTGCATTTGTACACACAAACACACATACACACACACAACCAACACGACTTTACACTTCCAAATTGTGTGCAGTGCATATGCCAAATTGCAATTTTGCGTGCAGGTGATATGCTAATCCTTCCCATTGTCACTGCCTGTAGTACTTTTGCCTGATCTGCGCCACGCATAATGCATGCATGATGTGTGTAAATGGTTTACGGCACAGCCAGAGGGGCTGCAATGGTCATCAGGGCCCAGTATTTCAAAACCTTTAATCTAGATCAGAATTATCCAGATTTTGTAATCCCTTCTTTTGCTATCTCAGATAAAAGTGACTTTTTTTTTCCACAAGATCAGGATTACAGAATCTAGATTTGCAGTCTTTGGATAGGCCGGCATCTGTTGGTCAAAGTAATACAACATTTCATTAATACAGTATGTATATTAAATGTCTCACTAGGATTTAAAAAAAAAAGTCAAACACAAAACTGTTTTAATTGATCAAAAGACCCTAAGTAAAATAATGGTTCACTAGAGCGTCTCGCATTGACCGTCCAGCTGCTCCATCTGGTTGCAGTGCTGCCAGTGGTAGGTCAGGGCCATCTACTTGGGGCTGTGAATGATGACCCCTTCCATCACAGTGAGGAACCTGTCGTTCTTCAGCGATATTATGAAGCACGATGCAGGCGAGAATTATGTTGCATGCTCGCTGTGGCTCTACACGTAGGTAGTTCAGGCATGCAAAGCACCTTTTCAACACCCCATTTAACACTTTAACACTTGGTTTTAGTGCTGTGCCAGTGCTGGAGAAAGGTCTGGTTGAGTTCATTATCATTCTGGGATAGGGGAACTGTATTTCTTTAAACCAATCACAGTCGTCTTGGGTGGCGCTAAGTCCAGGATGCAGCGACGGTGCCCTTGCAAAACAGTGTCGGGGGGGAACTTGTTTTGGCGAAACATATGGAAATTTTTTCCATAACCGGTGGGCAAATATGCAAAAACGTCCCTGTTAAACAGATGTTCTCAACATATTGATTCTGTATCTTTACAACATTCTCCCAAAGAACCAAGCAGCGATAGCAACGATAGAAAGGATTGTCAGCCATTTTGTTTTTGCAGACAGACACTTGACAGCGACGTGGACGCAGGCCATGTTGCGTGGCATTTGGACACATCTGCTCTCCACAGAAGTTAATGGGAAGGATTGGCGTATCAGCTGCACGCAAAACTGCAATTTGGCATGTGTGGCAGTCGTGTAAAGTCGTGTAATTTGTACGCAGGGTGAACAGACCGGGTTGCACG
>OMNO01079022.1:1246-26641 GCA_900303215.1 Trachyrincus scabrus | reverse complement strand
ATTTGTGTGCATGTGTAATGTGAATTTGTGTGCATGTGTATTTGTGTGCATGTGTAATGTGTATTTGTGTGCATGTGTATTTGTGTGCATATGTAATGTGTATTTGTGTGCATGTGTAATGTGTATTTGTGTGCGTGTAATGTGTATTTGTGTGCATGTGTAATGTGTATTTGTGTGCATGTGTATTTGTGTGTTTGTGTGCATGTGTATTTGTGTGCATATGTAATGTGTATTTGTGTGCATGTGTAATGTGTATTTGTGTGCATGTGTAATGTGTTTTTGTGTGCATGCATGTGTCTGAGTGAACTGTGAGCATTTGCAAAAGCCTGCCTCTCTTGCATAACGTTATCCTTCGGTGTTCAGATGTCGATGAGTGTGCGGTGAACAATGGCCACTGTCAACAGAATTGCACCAATGAACTTGGAACGTACACATGTCAGTGTAGCGGAGGCTACCTGCTAGCCCAGGATGGACATGCCTGTAAAGGTTAGAGAAAAAAGCTCTCTTTCCTGGTTAAAAGTAAAGGAAGGAAGGAAGAATGGAAATGGAAGGGATTGATGGAGGACTGAATTCAATTCAAATACAATATAATGCAATATAATACAATACAATAAAATGTTATACAATGCATTATAAAACAGTAACTCTTTTAAATGTATTTACTTTGTAGTCACAATACTTTTAAAATGAATTGATAAATGTGTTGATGTATGATTTGATTTCTGGTTACATTTGTAAACTGAAGTATGATGTACATTGTCTTCTAACAGTGTCGCTATCTCTAAATTACGGTATTCTTCTTCATGCCTCAGATATGGATGAGTGCTCGGAGCTGAACAGCAGGTGTGAACATGTGTGCACCAACACTCAGGGCTCCTTCCTGTGCTCCTGCAGGCCTGGCTACGAACTGCACATCGACAGCCACAGCTGTGTAGGTCAGTGACACAAATCCACCTCCGAGGCTGTTGTTGCCGGCCACCAGTGGAAGATCATTTTAGGACAAAGGCTGGTTGGTAAAATGAAAAATGCTCTCTCTCTCTCCCATCTCTGCAGACATTGATGAATGCAAGCTCCAAAATGGCGGCTGTTCCCACAGCTGCACCAACACACTTGGAGGACATACGTGTCACTGTGTATCTCCGCTGCTGTTACACACCGACAACCTCAGCTGTGTCAGTATGTCCCCATCAGTCCCGTCAGTGTGTCAATGGCTTTGTGTGTGTGTGTGTGTGTGTGTGTGTGTGTTTGTGCGCGTGGTGAATTAAATGTGTTACATTTCCATGCATCATTTTTGCACTTCTTCCATGTATGTACAAACATATTATAGAAAATATGCATTATAAAAATATTAATGCAGTGGTTCCCAACCTTTTTTGGCCCGTGACCCTGTCATGGGCTCTACTACACAAGTGATTAGTAGTAGTTTGCTTGTGCCTATGAATCATTAGGCAGTCCATTCGTATATACAGGACTATCTATGTCTATGACACATGAAAAAATGGTTTGCTAAAATAGATCATCAAATATCTATAGCTTATGTCAGCAATCTCCTGCGACCCCATATGCATATCAGAGGACCCCAAGTGGGGTCCCGACCCCAAGGTTGGGAACCACTGTATTAATGTATATATTATATTTATGTGTTTTAATGACCCCTCTGCACAGATGTAACAACGTGTGAGCTGCGTAATGGAGGTTGTGACCACGCCTGCACAATAGGGGCTGAGGGCCACTTGTACTGTAGCTGCCGAGCCGGCTGGGAGCTGGCCCCTGACCTGAGGAGCTGCTTGGGTTGAGCATTATATTATTCATTATGTCTGTCTGTCTGTCTGGTCATTCAGGGTATTCCTAAAATAAGGCATGATTTTATTCAAGTTGCAGTCAAGGTGTTCAATACTGTTATTACTTAAAACATAAAAACCTTAATTATTTGTCTTTCTCTGTTTTACACACTGTGGAGTGTGTGTTGTTGCTGGCTGGTTTAAGCAGCCTCACCTGGTCCGAGTCAGACTGATTAGACTCTGGGGCTGCTGGGTGAGGCTGCACACCTGTGGGGCATTGGCCAATCACGCTTAAACCAGCCACTACCACACACACTCAGGAGGAGCACTAGCATGTCAGCACATACCACCTGCTCTGCCTATTCAAATAATCTCAAACTGCAATAAACCGGTTTAATCATCTGCCTGTGTCCTGCTGTTGGAGAAGCCCTGAAAAGCCACTGGAGATGGCATGTAGCAGGGGAAACTGCTACACACGCAAATACACACAAGCTCTTCTCAATTGTGGCTTTTATATTGGGCAATTGAAGATATCTTTGCGATCACCTGAACATGTTCAATGTATATGGAAACAAAACACCCGCCCACCTTGAACTCATGTTTATTTTTTTTGTGCAGATGTTGATGAATGCGGGGACTTTACAAATGGCGGTTGTCAGCAGGTGTGTGTGAACCACCCGGGGGCGTTCAACTGCAGCTGCAAGGCAGGCTATGAAGTGCGGACCGATGACCTCTCCAAGTGCCAGCGTGAGCCTTTCAAATATAGCCTACTACACTCTACTACCATGTGGTTGTCAGTGCTAATACTATTATAACTGCAATATATTATATTGTACTTGTACTGTAGAATGACTTTTAAATGCAATCTAATCTGAACTAATCTAATTACAAAACAGGAGACCTGTCATTCATCTCGGAACTCTCAAAGCATCCAAAACGTCTGCTGTTGAATTCCAAACGGACTTCATTACCCTGTCTCGCTCTCTCACTCTTATATACTCTCTCTCCACCTGTTCTACAGCTGTGTGTGAACCTCCATGTCAGAACTATGGAGTGTGTGTTGCTCCTAATACCTGTGACTGTCCTCCTGGATACCCCGGTCTGGGCTGTTTAGGTACACATGTATCCAACTGTTTCATAAAACCAACCGGCATATTTCATTGCTATTTTAGTTGGACACCTATTTTAAACCTTTAAGATGAGCCAGTATATACATACAAAGGGGTTATTCTATCACACGATCGTTGCATGTCATGTGTCAGGCATTGAATAAATGTTATTACTATGTTCTAAATGTTTTAGCCATGTGCACCCCACCCTGTGCCCACGGGGGTACCTGCATGCGCTGGAACATTTGTCAGTGTCCTTCCGGCTGGACTGGAGTCGGCTGTCATACAGGTACACCCATAGCATAATACATAACGTAAGGTCTACTCCCTTTCCCAAGATAATATTACCTATTTTATGGAGAGGCAAATGCTTTTTTTGACCACTTATTGTACTATTATTTACCAAGTGTCTAATTTTCTGCCCTTTGCTCTCATTTTAGGCTTTGATTTGTTCACTTTGCTAATTGACCCTCTCTTCCATTCTTTTGTTGTTTTTCTCAGCTGTGTGTGAGTTGCCTTGTGCGAATGGCGGACGCTGTGTGGGCCCCAACACCTGCCAATGTCCCTCTGACTACACTGGCCCCCAGTGTCTCTTACGTGAGTTAAACTCACAGATAAACTGTACTTTTTCATTGTTATGTATTATATAGTCTCAATGAATTGTATATTATGATGTAGGAGTGCTGCAATAACAATGGGGCTATATTGGGGGTTACTGTTTGACACTAGTTGTATGTGTGTGTCTCCGTTTGTTTTTCCAGCACTCTGCACGCCGGCCTGTCAAAATGGAGGAAGATGTGTGGATGTCAACAAATGCATGTGTGTTGGAGGGTGGCAGGGAGCCCGGTGCCGAATAGGTGAGCCCCTGAGCGGCCTCCAAACTTGGATCACTGGTTTGTGGGTAACAGATGCTGCGCAGACAGAATCTAGCAGTTAATATGGTAAAGTCTATTGGTACTCAAGCACGGAGGCAGTTTAGAAAATAAAGGTCCTCCTCCAAGTATTATAGAATCTGCTGGGTAGCACATGGATATGGGTAGAGACGAAATATGACATGACTTACTTTTTTTGCTATTGAACCTATATGTACTGCTCTCTTCCCCTCAGAGCCAGTTCAATGAATCTACATGTACTGCTCTATCCCCTCAGAGCCAGTTCAATGAATCTACATGTACTGCTCTATCCCCTCAGAGCCAGTTCAATGAACCTACATGTATTGCTCTCTTCCCCTCAGAGCCAGTTCAATGAACCTATATGTTTTGCTCTATTCCCTCAGAGCCAGTTCAATGCCGGAAGCCCTGTCAGAACGGGGGAGTGTGTGTAGGCCTCAACAGATGCCGTTGTGCTGGCAAGTTTAAGGGGATTCTCTGTGAAACAGGTAAGTGTGTGTGTGTGTGTGTGTGTTAAGACAGCTGTGTGTTCCCCTGTTCTGTATGTGTATTTAGTTCTGCTGTGTGTGTGTGTGTGGTGTTCTGCAGCGGTGACCATGCCCTGTGTGCCCCCCTGTCAGCATGGCGCCACCTGTAGCCCCCACAACACCTGCACCTGCCCGGAAGGTACCGCCGGCCTGCGCTGTGAGAAGCTGTGAGTCAGAGCCCCGCATCCACGGTCCCAGAGGCCTGTCATACACAAGTCCTTTGTATGTCATGCCTTCGCATGTCATTGTTTACTTATCAAGTATATCCTTATGTTGTGCTGTGTGTGTGCGCGCATGCGTGTGTGTTTCTAGGATGTGTCCTGTGGTGACGACAGTGGTCAGCATGGCGCGTGCAGTGAGGAAGGGCTTCAGAGAGAGTTATGTGGACCGCTGCGGGCCCCTGGGTGTCCAGATCTGCACTAAATACAGGTGACGGATCACATACAATACATTAAAGTCTCTATGCTTTGTAGCAAGTGCTTGTTAGTAAGAAAATTATTAGTAAGATTATTAGTAAGATTTTATAGTCGTACACTTTACACCTTGTCTGTCTACCAATATTGAAGCTGTGTATGTAAGTATGTGCTTCATATGAATGTCCTTTAACAGGTTCTCCATGTATCTAGGCCTAGGGAAAACTAAAATAATGATCCTATTTGTTCTAGCTTGTTTGGAGAACCATTTAGTAGGGACGTAACGATTCGTTTTCAAACTAAGTGTCATCGCTGTGTCATATCGGAGCTCATGTGTCGAGATGCGTATCGAATCATGCTTGAAAGGAGAGATGCACATCCCTACCATTTAGTTTCCAACTTAGTTTAGTTGCAAAGCCTTAACTTTATAGTCATCAATCATCTCTTGTTTTGTTGTAAGCGGCCGATCACAGAAAAGGTGTGCATGCTACTTGAACCAAATACCATATTACCAAGCATTCAGTCACACGTTTTCTCTACGTGTGGTTCTCCTTTCAGGATAAACCAGGCACGTGTGTACGTACAGGCTTACAGAGTGGGCTACAAAATCCATTGTGCACAGAAGAAGGGGAGATGAATGTGGAAATGTAAAAGAGTTATATAATCTCTCATGCCACCAGAGTATCCCTCCAGACACCACTGCTGGAAGTGGCCGAAATAAACAAATGTGAATAATAGCTGGGTTTTTTTGTATCTTCTTTGTTAAACCCCATTATGATCATTACTGAACCATCATGGTCGTGAGTCAATGTTTCGAATAACCAATGAATTTTACCCAGTGGGCCAATTCCAGATGTTGTATGTTATTACACATTGCATATCCAAATTCTGAGGAAAGCAGAATTATTTTGTATTTCGTTAACAATGCTTTTGGTACCTAATAAATTACAATTACTGTCTCAAGTTTCTTTTTTACAAACACTTAATGTTGTGAATTGATATTCAACTTGATGAGAAAATGTGTCATCTTGAAGAATCAGTCTAGTGTTAGGACTACCACTCAAATCTTTTTTACTTTCTATTGAGTGTTTTTTTTATATACAATGAGGCTGGAAATAAGATATTATGCATCATGGATGGGACATCTTTCTGTATAAACTTGTATTTAAATATCTTAGATTTAAAAATCAGACTGGCTACCTATCCAAATAAAATAATTACACCAACAATCTTCTGAACATAAAACCACAGTGAACACAATCATTAAGTGGTAACAATTGATGGGGGGACTCTAGATTGAAATAGAGACTTGAAATAGATAGACGCATACAGGACTACAAATAGTTAGGGTGACCAGACGTCCCTGTTTTCTGGAGACAGTCCCCGTTTCTGGTGGCCTGTCCCCGGAAATGTCCCCGTTTTTATTTCTAGACAGTTGGTAATTAGTCTGGTGTCTATCTGATTGGCTGTGGGGTGACCTCGCTACGCAGGGTCTATCAACTTTATACCATAAGCAGGCATGACCGATCATAAACAATAGGCTATCAATACAAAACAAACAATTCCCTATTTGAGTAGTTGGCTAGCTTAGCTAGTTGGCTAGCTTAAAACACTGAATAGTAAACCATTGGACATATACTGCCAAATCTTTTACTACAGTAGCCTACTACTTTTACCATGATAAGAACAGGCAAAATGTAAATAGGTCGCCTTTTGTATTTCAGAAATAACATCAGATTTTTTTGTTGATGAATGGACCGCCAAACTACAAATGTCCCCGTTTTTCATTTCAGAAAACTGGTCACCTTATTGTAAGTGTCAGAGGGAAAAGTTAAATAGGAATCAGAGTAAAAGGGAATTCAGGGGACTACTATACTGCAGCAGGTCATCTAAATGAAACAGGATTAATGACGAGAATCTAGTTTTGTGTCCGTGACAAAATCATAAAGGTCAACAAACGTCTGCTCCAGTCCAGTAGGTGGTGGTAATAGCCCTTTATTTTAATAACTGAAGCACAATTGCCATAGGGCACGAAGAAGTGTCGTGACGAGCCGGCTGAGCTGAGCAGTGACCTGTACTGTGTCCTCCACAGACTCATCAGCTATTTACATCAGGCTAAGAGCATTGAAGTCATGGTTTTCGAGGAGAAAAGGATCATGAACGGCGAACCAGATAAGGTAAGTATTCTTACATTTTTATTGTTGCAGGTCCCATTTGTTTTTCCAAGTGGCTATGTTGTTTAGCCCATCTTGGTTGGCCATTGAAATCGCAGTTAGCTTACGGTAGCTAATCATGGTTAACGGGCTATTTTGTATGAATGTATTTATTTCTTGATGTTCCATACGCTATATATGCTTTAAAATAAAGCAACGTTGTACGGGGCCTATGTCTGTGATGATGGTGAAGTAGCTGCTTACGTCATCGCTGAGCAGCAGAGGCTGATCAGATGTTTGCTCCAGAGATGGATGACTATGGACCTTTTTTTATTTGCCTTCTCCTAGGAAGAAGAGGAGGAAGAAGAGGAGGACATGGTGGTATGTTTAGACTTTTTCTTTTGTCTTTTCGTAGTGTAATCTTAAGCGATGATAGTTTTTATTTAAATTATATACACGTGCTATATACACATCTTTATCTTAATATATAATAATAATTGTAGATAGTGAAAATAAGTCCTGAATGATTATTAATTCTCAGCTTATTCGTTGTAAAAAAAATGGTTGGCTGAAAAATCAATGTTGTGTTTTAGGATCCCCTTGAAACAATGCGGCAAACGTGTGAGGACGCAGAGCATTGTGTCCACACTAAGGAGCGCTTGGAGCAATGTGAGACCAGAGTTGGCTCTCGGTCTGCAACTGAGGAGGACTGCACTGAGGAGCTCTTCGATTTCCTCCATGCACGGGATCATTGCGTATGTCTGGCATCCATTTTCACCTTACTTCTGAACTTCACAATATTTATTGCAAATGCATATTGCATAGATGTTTTTTCCATGGACCTAAACTTTGACCCGGCAATAGTTATGACAACTAATATGATCTCTGTTCATGACTTGTCCTCTAGTAGTTGGGCGTTTGCCACAAACACCTCGGGACAGCTATTGCGTTTTTAAATATGCATGTTATGTTTTATGATTAAACTCTAGAATCCTTATACTCTCAACTATCACCTCAGCAATCTGCTCTGAATGTAATTTCAGGTCATCTTAAAAAAAATCATAACAAATATAAAATATCATAAATGTGTCTGTTATCTACTTGACTCAGCCTCATCCAGTTTTACCAGCCTGTTGTTGGCTAGCTCACCTCAGATACCTCTTATTCTCACAAAGCAATATAATTGAATGGGGTCTGACAGACTTTACTGCCAACACACGTTTGTAAACCGCTTCTGCTGTGTGTGCTTGAAAGGGGAGGTAAGCAAAACAGCAGAGACCCAATATATGTTAAAAACTGTTGTAATAATTGTTCTTACACGGCAAGGGTATTTTTATATTGAAACCCATATTAAGACTGTTTAGTTGTTGTTTGAAGATGCAACTTAAAAACAAAACATGTTTTTAAAACATGTATATTTAGCTGTGGTGGTTCCTTACAGCTGCAAGCTAGTATCATAAGAATAACTAATTCCCCAGCAGTTTTTTCAAAATGTAATGTTCTTTTGGTGTCAGGCTATATTTGGACTGCTGCTCAAAATATGCAGGTATGAATGCTTTATGATATAAGGTGGTGTGGGGGGGTAAACCACCACCACAAATAATCAGTGATTTTGCATGTACTAACCATTAGATCCTACAATACATTTGAATAGTTTTATTTAATTTGTTTTATTTATGGTAATATTCTCATATTGCCCTGTTTTCTATTTCCACTAGGTGGCACACAAGCTCTTCCATTCTGTCAAATGAAGTCAATTTGAAGATCTCCGCGGTTTTGGCAAATGCTGATAGTCTACAGTAATCGAAAGACCCCGAGCTTTATGTTCTTACGTGCATATTGTATTTGATTGTGTGAATAAATTGTAAATTAAGAATTAAAAGTGTTTCATTTAATTAAATTAGAAACGTAGGTACTGTGCAACATCCTTGGAAATGTACACAATCACCTAGCTCTATATAGGACTGTGACAGTATTCAATTAAACATACAGCTATAGCTGCGGTTTATCAAGAGTTTATTTGGGGGTGTATCAAGGTCGAATGGTCATGTCATTAGAACGATTGGCCTACGCTTGTACAACGAAAGTGTGACAAGAGAGACTTAAAATCGAGGCTATACCCTACACGCGTCTGATTCTGTGTAAAACTCGTCACTTTGCGACGACCATTTTATAGTTTGGACTGTTCGAAGCCATCTCCCTAGCTCTGAAATCATTTGAATCCACTTAATGATTTACATTTATTTGAAGTAGGCCTTTGCTTATCTGCCCTAGATCTTTTTATGAAAGTTAAATATTACCGACACCTTTTCTGCAGTGTAGACAATAGGGGCAGTGCGTCCAAGAAAGTTGGTCAGTGCTCATATGTTTATCGCCCTAAGACAACATTGTATTATTCTTTAAACTCAATGATCACACACAGGGCCGTTTCTAGCTTTTTGGGGGCCCTATGCAAAATGTTGTTTGGGGGCCCCTATTTTGTGAAACTCTGGTGGGGGGGGTCTTCCAAAACCTCTAAGGTGGTACAGGGGCATGCATTTAATATTTAAATGCATCAATCTGGTGCACTTTAAGAGAACAGGCTAGAACAGGCTAGATCTGTGAACTTGTAACATCTTTGTGGAGTGTGTGTTGTTGGTGGGTGGTTTAACACTAGAAGCGCTGGCACCACTGAAATACCTTTGACCGCCGGTCATTTTGACCGCTTTTTGTTGTAGCACCCCCAAATGCCATTAGATGGTACATTGTACTGCACTGCTGCAAGAAACTGCAGTCGACTCTTGACAGCTTTTGACAGGCACATTTCAACTTTGCATAGCTTGACTTATGCATTCATTGAATTATAATGAGTCATATTGATATATCTGTGGTTTCTGTATATCACGTAATTTTTCCCTACTTTTCCTTGAGAAAGGTGATGGGTGGAATGTGCCTCTTTTGTTCAATCTGGCCAATCAAGCCCCTCAATGCCCCACAGGTGTGCAGCCTCACCCAGCCCCAGAGTCTAAGCAGTCTGACTCAGACCAGGTGAGGCTGCTTAAACCAGCCACCAACAACACACACTCCACAGTCATATTTATATATCTGATATATTGATATAGCGTTATTTTTGTCCAAGTGCAATTGCTTCAAATTAATAATAGTTTAGTTTGTTATAGATTTCATTATTAGTCTTATAGTAAACCTGCACCTTTTTGTGATGCCTGCTGGAGAAAAGGTGAGCTGCGCCCTTGCAGCTACAGCGGGGACCGTGTTTTATAATAAATGGTAAACACTGGGGCTGCCCTACATCACGAAACGTACAACAAATGCACATAAATGAGACAGATGTTGCATTTTCCTTAAAATGTATATTGTAAATGTTAGGAACAAATTTGTTAAGTAATCAAAATTAAGACAAATTTCAACTGATAAATATTATTCATGAAAAGCCAGGCCGTCTCCCTACACGCTTAATATTTTAATATTTTATCTGTAAAACACTAAAATGTTTTACAGATATTTGTCGGGACTCGGGACACCCACCTTGAAACCGGGGCTGCAGTAGAATTTTCAAAAATTACGTCCTATGTCTTTTCCTAACCATTTTCCCATGACCTCGATGGAAAATGTCATGAGGTCAAGGAAAGATGTGAAGATGAATTCATAAGGACCACGGTGCTAAGAGAATCCGACTGCACTTACACTAGGCTACGTAATTATGCGACGGCGGATGCTATGGACGTGGGTCTGCCATGGTGGTGAAACTACAATGCTCCAAAGATTGACTACTTAAAGCGCATCTTAGATACTAATTCTTACCGTGTTGTTTCATGCAGGATATAAACGTGGACAACTCTGTGAAAATAATTTCATTACCAAGGTTGGAATTGGAATAAAAAAGGAATATAGGCTACAAGTCACAAAAGTGAAACGAAATGGTTGTCACATTGGTTGCTCACCCTCCTGTCCACTCATATTTATCAACATGAATCCCAATTAGTATGATTGTTTACATGATGATCTGCTCCCTTGTCGGTCATGTAGATCATTTGTTTTCGGCTGAATGGTGCGTCGCTTTAAATGTTGCTGCCACATGGAATTGTGGGACGGCATTATCTCCTTTACTTTCGTAAAGGATGGACCAGTGTACCCTATGCTAAAGGAGATAAGAAAGGAAGCATTTGTAGAAGTACTAATTCCTGTAACAAGTTAATATGGTTTCACCTTCATCCTGTTCTCTTCCTCCTCCTCCCTGCCAGACCTCTGTCTCTAACCCCCCACTGTTCTTGAGGAGTTGATCAGGAAAGGGTTAGGATTAGCATTAAATGGCCTTTCAATATATCCTCCACAGATCAAATGTCTGTGTGCCAATCTCGCCCAGGTATCACATCCCGCCTGTTGTTCAACCTAGAGAAGGTGTAGGCAGTTTTTGATTGGATTTTACAAATAATAGTAACCCAATAGGGTTACTATTCTTTCTGTATAATCTTTTTTTTGTAGAACAGGTAATGATTGGAAGACCTTCAATAGCCCCACCAATGTCATGTGTTTTGTAATACTGTTGTACCGGAGACGTCAGGAAACAGAGAGAGAGAGCACCCTAAGAAAGAGAGTCAACCATGTAGCAGGATGGGGCTAGTTGTTGGGGTATCCTGCAAGAGCCCGCAAATAAATTATTGAACATTGCGTCTTGGAACTGTGGTCTGTTTGGAACAAAGGACTCTGGAACTACACCTTGGTTTGAATCTTCCTCAATTGGACTCTGGAACTACACCTAGTATGTGGATCCTTTTCAACACATTGAAGCACCTTTCCTTAGCATTTAGAGAATTTGACCAGCTCTTATCATGGCTGCCACTTGGATACTTCCTGGTCATTCACTCAGTTAGGAACCTTCCTGAGCAAAAAAGACTATTCGACCGCAGCCTGGGACGTCACACAGGGTCTCTGTTCCAGTTAAGACACAAATCAAGCAAGCAAGCATCACTTCAATCAGTTACGTTAGTTACTCAATATCATAACAAACATTGCTATAAACACTCTATATATAATATGTATATAATATACATATATACATATTCTAAATGAGCAAGGAGATTCGTTAAAGAAATTTAAAAAAATCTTAAATTGACTACAGTAAAAAGAAGAGCATTTTGAGTTTTGTTTTGGTACGTTCCTGCATCCGTTATGATACAGTTTACCGTAAGTACTCCTTAAACGCTCAGAGCAAACAGTGGCTGAAAAAGGCACACATTTTAGCTCCACCCTATATTATGGCTACACCATAGACGATGAAAGGGTGCTAGTCAGGGATTGCGTTTTAGTCCGAATGCTATTCAGCCAATCAGATTGTTTGACCGTATCCAACTGTTGCTTGTTGCTGCTGTTCCAGGGAGAAGCGTGGACGGTATAGTTGAGTTGCCAAGCTCGCTAGCATAGTGTGTTGTCGTTAGTCTTTAGCGAACGGGGTTGTTTAGGCAACAATGGAAAGTACAGTACAATATATTTTCGATATGAAGGCAAATTGGATGAGGGTTGTGCTTTCAACTGTGTGCGGAACTGGTTCGATAGTTTTACTTGTAAAATGGCTCCATCGTGTGCAGGTGAAAAGCACAATTCTGAAGGCAAGACATCGGCGAGAAATCAATCTTCTGCAGGCGGAACAAGTTGTGTGCGAATACAATGATTCGGTATGGTCCCCGTTACTGTGAACTGGCTTTAGCGCTATTATAAGTGCTATTATAAGTGTCAGCGGCTTCATCGTGTTTTTAACGTGTTTTCCAGCATCCCGGTGCAGACGATTCTCTCATTCATTCATTTTCTGCACGTCAGCTGACACAGAGTCTGAAGGAGGGTTCCTTGGTCACTGAAGATGTGTTTTTCTCTTATTTGAGAAAGGTGAAAATATTCTTTACAACTAGCCCACACGGACCACTTTGACGTAACATAAGAGTAAATAAACCTGTTTTTGATACATTTCACACAGTGTTAATCGCTTAGGCCTCCTGTTGAACTTCCGACGGTCAAATGTTTGTCTTTTATCATTTGCAATAGCAGCTGCTTGTAGATTGTATTTTTCATTTGAAATTACATTTCTGGTCCTGTCTATTTGCCCACAGGCACTAGAAGCCAATCAAAGACTGAACTGCTGTACAGAGGTTATGATGGAGAGTTTGGACCACTTGAAATCTATAGACTCTTATAAGGACGGACTGCTGTATGGTGTTCCTGTAAGCATCAAGGAAAACATAGGATGCAAGGTAATTTGTCAAAGCCATCGCTATGGAGTCATTATTGTAGCGGATTTTTACAAATGTGAGTGGAGAGTTGTGTAGGCCAAACTGTTTCAATCCGTGTGTCGTAATAACATTTGTAAATGTGTAAAAGATTGGGTGCTACCGCCGACTGGTGGTATGTATGCTGTATAGCTACTGAGACACACAAATATTCACACATATATGCAAATCGCCACACGCGTTTGCAGATCTCTGCCATGGCAGAAGTGTATCGAAAGTCACGTGTAAAAAGCCAATCGAGAGGCCCACCTGAGTTGTAACTGATGTCTGTATTTCCAGCTCTTGGAGACTAAAAGGTCTCCTAAAAAGTCTACTTAAGACTGTTCAGCCATTAATATCTATGTATGCATTTACAGATTTGTCTGCACGCACACACTGATTGAGATACAGTTACACAACTCTCCACTCACATTTGTAAATAGTTCTGCTACAATAATGGCCCCACACATCGCTTTGATTAAAAATAGATTGGTGCCAAAACCAGGACATTTGAGAAAGCTGTTTGGACCTTATTGAGAACAATATCCTGTTATTTGCCTTCCATTAGTAACTTGGTTAGGCCTACTTCATAGACTTTAATTCAAGTTAATTTAATAAAAAGACAAATTACATCCTACCCAATATGGAAAATGTCAAAATATACATCTCAAAGTCAGCTAATAAACTCAGTCTTGGAAAGAGCTGGGGATTGTAGGGGTGTGGTCTGAATCCCTGCCCCACAAAAGTGACAAAAGTAAAACATTATCCTATAATGCAACGAGAACCAACAGAAGTCAAACTGTAAGAAAGCATTGGGTCGTGTTTTATATGGTTCTATGGTTGCAACATGTCAAATATGTACTTGTGTCTTGTCAATGAATGAACGTTCAACATTCAACATCATGCGTCATCCATACCTGTTTTCGTACCCAGGGCTATGACTCAACCTGTGGGGTGCCCGGCAGGTTGTACCAGCCGGCTCTGGAGAACAGCGTTGTTGTTGAGGTGTTGAAGAGACAAGGAGCCATTCCTTTCGTGAAAACCAACGTGCCTCAAAGCCTCTTAAAGTAAATCTACATGCCCCCTATAAGCTAGAAGGACATGTTGTAATGCCTGTAAAAAATACTCGCCTATGGGGTCTCAAGCTCATTATCTCACTCACATGTGTTTTCTCACTGTATTCACAGCTATGAGTGCAGCAACCCCATCTATGGGACGAGTTTGAACCCCCACAACCCTAAGAAGACCCCTGGCGGCTCTTCGGGTGGGGAGGGGGCCCTCATCATGGGAGGAGGGTCTCTGCTGGGCTTAGGCACAGATATTGCAGGCAGTATACGTATACCCTCCTCCTTCTCTGGGATCTGCGGGCTCAAGCCCACGGGCAAAAGACTGAGGCAAGTTGTGTTGGGTGTTTTTATTACTGCGTTCGATTCCCAATAACCGCAGTCTACCTGTAGGCATTCTTGAGCAAGATGCCCAAACCACTAGCTGCTCATTAGTGAGATGTGTCTGAATTCACTGTAAGTTACTACTTGCTTTGGACCTTTACAATGAAATCACTGGTGGTAAAAAGCAGATTTGATACATGTTTTTTGTTTGTCTTGTTCAGTAAAAAAGGTATCTCCAGCTGCACCAAAGGACAAACTTCAGGTATGGAATAATCCTCTAGGAATGCACCAATGTCACATAGGTATTTGTTTATGTCCACTAATACCTACTACTGGTTCAATCCATGTGCAAAAGGTTTGGTCGAATTAGTAAATTCTTGAAAAACTCAAATTATTTACAATGTCTTACAAAATGACTTAAGGCCTCAACATGCTTCTGCGTTGTTTGGCCGACTCCTTCGCGCACACCCCATGCAACGATGTTGCAAACAGTTTTCAATGTATACGTCTGCGCAACCTATGCAATGTGTCATTACACCAAATGTACACTAGTGTCATTTATCAACCAACTAAACAACCAATGTGTGCAACATCTATGGATAATATATATACTGTATACTGTTGGAGTGTAACAAACTTTTCAAAGGTAGAGCAATTACATGATTTCAATGTTTATTAGAATCAAAACTAAGCTAGGTTAGCAGTAGCCTGCAACTGAGGGGTGGCACAGGCTAACCTGATGTGCCAGATGGTTTGTTACACAGAACCATTTGGGAAGTTGTCCTTGGAAACTGTTTGGAAATGGGCTGGCACTTTAAAAAAATACTTGGCAGGTGATTGGAGACACCATCTGACTATCTATGTCTATCACAGGCTAACAACCAATCAGATCAAGGAACCATATGAGCGAAAACATCTTTTCCATCGAGAAAAGTCTTCAGTGCCGTCTTTGCTCTTCTTTCAATGAAGAAATACTCTCCAGTTCAGATATAACTGATATAACTGATGCTAAAGCAGCATCTACGCTAACCTCTTTAGGGGCCACCATTGTTTTCGAACAGTCGCTTCTTGCTGTTGTCACACAAACCACACCCGTAACTGTCAGTAGTTCCTCATAGGACGCCGGTTGGTCCGAACCACTGTTGGTTCAGCCACAATTGATGGGTGATTTCGTAGATGCCTGGTTGTTGCTTATGGGCTGCACTCGCCCGAGCAGGCCTTAATGGATCACCAAATTACTTTGGTGTGTGTGTGTGTGTGTGTGTGTGTGTGTGTGTGTGTGTGTGTGTGTGTGTGTGCGTGTGCGTGTGTGCGCCACATATCCATTTTAATTTAGTGTTTTTTTAATGTCTTAATCACATTCAAATCTACATTAGATACAGAACAACATTTCTCTTGTGTCTCCTCCTAGTGATATCCTGTGTGGGACCCCTGGCAAGAGATGTTGACAGCCTAGCACTGTGCATGCAGGCCCTGCTCTCTAATCACATGTTCACCCTTGACCCTACTGTTCCACCCATCCCATTTAACACAGAGGTGAGTCTACTGCCTCTACAGTTCATCAACATGCAGTACAGCACAATAGTTAGTTTAGACCAGTGATTCTCAACTGGAAGGCATTTTGAGTGGCTCGCAGAGCATATGCCAAACCTGCCTGTATGATGGTCTGTGACGTGTATGGACCAGACTGCCGCATCTCTTCCTATAGAAACCATTAGCGTGAGCCGCGTTCCAGCGAGTTTTCAGAGAAGGCGTGGATAATTGGATAGTATATTCTTCATGTGTGTACCGCCGCATGTTCCCAATCGCCTTGTGTGGACCACCGACCCAACGGCAAGGCAAGACTGATCGTCAAAACCAGTTGTGTAGCGTGTACTGCCGAAGTCGGGCCGACTTTAAAAGTCCCCTAGTCGGCTCCGACCCTAACTGCAGACGCTACTACATTTAGAAACTTCATGATTCGTTTTTTCTATTGATGACATATGCTCTGCCATGCTTTGTGTGTATTTCTTTATCCTTAGGTGTACCAGAGCTCCAAGCCGCTGAGGATCGGCTATCACGAGAACGACGGCTTCCAGCATCCTTCTCCGAGCATGGTGCGGGGTGTCAGAGAAGTCAAAGCTCTGCTGGAGCGCGCTGGACACACTGTAAGAGTGACATGCTAGTTTGAACCTAATCTTGGATCCAGCAGTCCTATGTTATAGAACTTCTGTGGGGACACGGCACAGAGTCTGGGCCGGAAACCAAAAACTGAAAGGGGCTTTAGATTATTAATCTAAATTAATCTGATTTGTGAGACTAGGCAGAACTTGTACCCACATACCATATCACCATGCATTTAGCATGCTATGTATCAGGGTCAGAAATGAACGGGGACTATATGGGGCAATGGGGGGCAATGGGGGCAATAACCAAAGAAATTGTTATTGCCCCCATAAAATTAACAGTTAACTTCTGTATTTTACTCTTTATTTGCAAAGTGGTCCAGATTTATTTTTCATTGTCATTGAATACTGGTCTGTCATGCAACATAGAAAAATAAGGTATTTCCCAACATTTGATCAAATTGCCCTGGAAATAATCAAAAATGCCACTGGAACATATTACACGGGGCCAAAAAAAGCCCCTTTTTTAATGACCTCCCCTGCTTTGTATGCTCAACCCTGTTCTGCATATGGTATTTCCTTATGTCTCTAGTTCGTGGCCTTCAAGCCGTTGAAGATGGAATACACCATGCATGACCTCTTTTATAAAGCCATTCTTGCTGATGGAGGCGCCACTTTGCTGCAAGAGTTGTGAGTTTAACAAACAGCTTCTGCAAAACTGGTCAATAGTTATTAAAAAAATATATAATAATGAATCACAGTTCTTGATTCTTTCTGGGTTCACTCAAAGGAACAAACCACCCCAAAAAACTAAAAAACACAAGATCATGGGATCCCTCCCTCAACATTTCCAACTGTTAATCTTTAATGTTAATATCTTGATAATAGTATTCCACATGGGATCCACAACTGTTAATCTTTAATCTTAATATCTTGATAATAGTATTCCACATGGGATTAATCTTGTGCTAAGTATGGATGCACCTCTTTTGGATATTCTATTCAGGCAACAAGAAAGTAGTACCGTGACATAACCAATCAGTTCAACAACAACACTTTCCTACATATATTTCCTTAAATAATATATAAAATATATAATATATAACATACAAATACAATATATATAAAACAAATATATAAAATAAGCAGCAGATGGTAGCTAAACTTGTTCCCCACATTATGTATTTGTGAATGTTACCATTGTTTTCATTTGTTATAGCAAGGGGAGCCCGTTGGACCCTACGCTTTCCTTCCAGATTGGCATGGCCAGATTACCTCACGCACTGAAGAAACTCCTCTCAGTTCTCATGAAACCTCTGGTGAGTAATGCTCTGTTATACAAAAAACACATCTAGTTTCAGGCTAAGACAGACAATGTGAAAGGTGCATTGTGTAGGTTTTGCTGAGCCAGAAGCTCATCTCATTTGAAATTTCAGAAAGGCCAGCAAACAGGCAAACTTCCATACCCCAACATTTAAGAGTAGGTTCTTTCACACAAGGGGCCTTTCACACCTGAGCTGTTTGGTCCATTTTAATCAAACCCTGGAGCGTTTCCCCCGATAGTACAGTTCGTTTTGGGTGGGCTCCACTTGAAAACGGGGGTCTTGGTCTGGTACAGGAAATAATAAACTTATTCAGCCAGGTATACCTGAAAGCACTCATTGAAATATGGTCGGACTATATAAAGCAATTGCTTGTGGTCACTGACGTTTTTAAATGATTCGATCACCGAATGGTGGAAATGGGGTTATTTTTAATTTGTAGGAACACCAAAGCAAAATGAAAAAACCCAACACCGCACTAAGTTGTTGTTGCTCCATTATTATCGTCCGCAACAAGGAAGCGTTGTGAGTTTCCCTCTGATTTTCTGTCCAATAGACGAGCAACCCGCTCAACAGCGTGCCTGACGTGTGTTAGCATTGTTTGGTTCTCTTGACAAAGTCCTGTGTGAACGCTAACCGAACCAAATGAAAATGCAACAAAGTATCAACTTCACCCCTGAATCAGACTGAGTCTACCGAACTATAGGAGTTATTGGTTTATTGTAGCGTTAGACATTGATCGTATACTATATCCAATATTCACTATTTTATCTTGTGACGTAGGATTCTGTTAGAATGACGTGATGCGTGTGTCAACTTATATTTTTCTCCTATTTTTTTCTTTTCCGGGTTTAGTGTCCTCGCATTGCTAAGAACGTCGCCTGTCTCTGTGGACTCGGGTGAAAAAGACATGTTTCTATTTCACATTGCTCCTCCATTTGGACGCATGTTACTGTTTAAGCATAAAATGATGTGCTTCTGATTGTTGCCCCCCTGCTGTTTCATAGGTCTGTTCAAAAGCAGTGGAAATTGGATGTTGAAATTGACGTTTGTATCTCCTCCCTTCATTTGCACTGTTCGATGAATACAAAAATATGGGATTATTGAAATGTGTTTTTAATTAATGCACAACATAGGGTAAACAGTCTCTCTTTCTCTGTGTCTGTCTCTGTCTGTGTTTTCACTAGGAATACATTCAGGAGACCATAGAAGAATGGAAGAGTTGTCAGCTCGACGTGCTGTTGTGCCCTGTGATTGGACCAGCCTTCAACCACAACTACACTGGCAAGCTCACCTGTACGCTGCACACCCTACCTCGTCCATGTGTTTGTGTAATATATTAACAAATATGCTATCCAAGTGTATACATGTTAAAACTATACATATTTGCAAATGGATCTCTTAATCCAACCACCCGATAAAATAAAAATGGTTTCATTTTCATTTGCCCAAAAAACAAACAAACAAACATTGTGGTACATAAGAAAAAGGTAAAATAAGTACCATCGAAGTAGCAGAAATTACATCTCAGCAAGGCTTCTAAAAACCATTTAACATTTCCTCTATAGGGCTTGTACATCAGAATGCATCATGGGAGTTTTAGTTGGCGCTATATTGAGAGGACGCAAGATAGTTATAGTACTGTAAAATCCTAAATCAACGTAAATATACCGTAACCTAGGCTAATGAAAACTTTGTTTTGCCACGTCTCGCATGAGAAACGCTGTGGCAGTTTCAAACACAACAATGTCTTCCCGTAATGACAAATAATTCCACGATTATTACATAACAATGACCAAATAACCATTACTGCCAACACAATAAGTAACATTCCAATGCTGCCAAAATGGAGGCGGTCATTGCGTCACAATGTACAGCCCTATATATATATATATGTCGATCGATACTCATTGATGCTATTATGAAACAATGTAATGTAAAGTGAAAAATACTCGTGCATAAATACGTTGTGTGTTGCGTGAATCCCTCTGCAGGTGCTGTCAGCAGCACTGTTCTCTACAACCTGCTCGACTTCCCCGCGGGTGTCGTCCCGGTCAGCACTGTGACGCTGGAGGATGAGATCCAGCTGAAGCAATACAAAGGCAATTTCCAGGACCTCCTGGACAAGCAGTTTGTACAGGTATGTATTTCATAACAAATGTGATGTTATGGCTTTACGATGCCTTACAGGCATCTACTGTTGCACATTTTCAGTAGACTCCATAACATATCAGAAGATATGTTAAGTCTTAAGTGTTAAGTCTTACACGACAGATGATAAAATAAGACCTCATCGGAACACATTGGTGTATTGTAATTTTAGTCAAAGAAATTAAATATGAGACACTTGATTAAGGGTTTGTTTTGAGTTGGACTTTCAATTGACCTCTTAACAGGCGGACATTTGACCTTTGAGGAGTATGATGTGGATGAGTTTTACTACGAAATTACTCCATGCTTTATTAGCCTAGTTTCACAACATTAATAGTTGCACAATATACAAATAATCGTTCTTTTGAGCTTATGGAACAAATTGAATAGTAGTTACTGATTATATGAATAACTTAAAAGTACCAAAATTGTGTTGCAACATAAAAAGCCAGGTATTACCCACACATTAAACAGTTGAAGAGGTATTTGAAGAGGTTCTAGATTGGACCAGTTAAAATACTTCACATAGACCTAGGCAATCAGATCACAGTTTTATGAAACTTACAAAACTAATTATCAACAGTAGGTCTTACGTAGGCACACGATAAAAGAAAAATGTCGTCTTCAGTCACTGGGTGGCACTCCTGCTCATACCAGAGACCTGAAACACAGATTCAATGTAGGTTCATACCACGAGGACAAATACAACCCATTTTAAAGGAGCAGTGAAACCAAAATCGTTTCTTTTTTTAAACGTGGTAATATGTCGTATATGATCTTCAACATAGTAATCTATGCCATTTTGTCACTGCAAGACTAATTTAGAGAAACAGGTGTCAAATCGTAAGTTTTTGTCAGTCTCCGCCAACCAGCTTGTGAATGTGCTACTCTGCTCCGAACTAAAGTCTCGTTCTTTAGGTGACATCGAAGTGCCTTTTCTGAGGCACTTCGACGTCATGACGAAGGGACACCGATTGCGAGAGGGTACGCTACTGCCATGGTGTGTGTGGATGTGTGGAGCTCCATCTGGGCAGCGGTTGATGTTGATGTCTGCGTGTCCGAGAGGGTTGAGCTTCTCGGACACTTATATACAGTACAACATCGCTCATTATATCATTCATACACAGCGGTAGCTTAAAAAAAAAGTATCACAAAGTTGCTGTGGGTCAGGGGTTTACTTACACTTTAAAGATTTCTGTTTGCCACTACCCCTCCCATTCAGGATGGTCACACCATCCTGAATATCAGTCTGGCCTTGGCTGGGCAGTAATTGATTTCCACATATGGGTGCTGCCTTGTGTTGTTCAAAAAACTCCAACTAATCAGAGTAATGAAATAACTAAATTGACACTCTTGTCAAATCTGGTCAGAAGTAAAGCAAAACACTCCTGAGAAAAGCCTTCAATGCAAATTTCTGTTAATCTTGTAACTTCGTTATTCTGTCCATTTCAGACAAAATTTTTGATTGCTCCGTCGAGGAAGCTTCCGTAAACCTGCACTATGTAACTTTTCTACTACAGCTATTTACTCCATAAAAAATATCTGAACTATAAAGTTAATCAAGAATAAAACGTGCGCATCCACGAGTCAATCCATCCAGGGAATTTTTCTCTATAAATTGTTTTATTCTGGTCCTAGCTTCGTCTCATAGATGTTACGTCATATATTCCCCACCTTAATAACAACACTTGGAAAAAACGACAGTATTTTTCAATTTTAAAAAGGTCATGTTAAAAACATTCCGGTGTTACCTAGCTGGAAGACATGCTCGCAGGATTCAGTAGCCTTGGTTTCCGTAGTAAACAACGTTAGTCTTGACGTCATTCGGAACTGTAAAAATCTATAACTACAGCTCAAGCCACTAGAGCAGGGGTCGGCAATTAAGTTTGGCCCCGGGCCAAATTTTTTTCAAGCCATTACGTGGCGGGCCAGAACTAAAAACAACGGCAAATTTAATAAATGCGAGTCGTCCTTTTCCTCAATGAATGCGATAAAGACGCACGAGAGGAATCGACTGACGCATAAAAACCTGGAGAACTGCCTGCGGATTAAAGTGACGTCCATATCACGGGATGGTCCATAGTATTGGCGAACCGGCCGACGGGGGGGGTCTATTCGCGATTTACTTTTCGTTGCAATCTTTGCAGAAAACCCAGCTTACAGCGCAGATTCACAGCTATTAATTCAATTGTGTAAGTAAAGTTGTCATGGAGATGACGGTACGCTGAATGTGGTCGGACCAAAGCAGAGTGCACGTCCTATTACAGACAGTGGAGCAGTCAGACAAGCGGAGCGCTGCTTGCAGTGGAGAAAGCGGAGATTTACATTTACATACGGAGAATTTTGACGCGTTGCGTCGCGGCGATGTCATATTCTCAAAATAATCTGGCGGGCCAGATATTATTGCTGGCGGGCCAATTTTGGCCCGCGGGCCGCCTATTGCCGACCACTGCACTAGAGGTTGCTAATGGGAGTAATTGGGGGAGCTAATGTAGGCAGTGTATGTGTTTACTGACTTGCTGGCTGGTGTTTGTGTTGTGTCAGGCTGTGGCTGGAGGCGAGGGGCTGCCTGTAGCGGTGCAGTGTGTGGCCCTACCCTGGCAGGAGGAGCTGTGTCTGCGCTTCATGAGGGAGGTGGAGACACTGGTCAGAGAGAGCAGACAGTGAGGATGAAGAGGAAGGTTGAGAGGATGAAGAAGATGCACCAGTGGACATTTAGGGGCCTTAAATACAAATGAGATATGTGTTGGATAGTGCGTTTTGAATGATGGCTGCAGAATAAACTGGTTTTCTAAGATTAATCTTGCATTGTTACTCATATGAAGTTTTCAGAATCATCTTTTTTTTAGTTGTGTGTTGTCTGAAATCAATTTCACTTGTCATTTGAACTGTGGTTGGCTTGGCTATGAATACGTCTACAATCTATTGTTAATATAGTCATTATTGTCACTATGTATTAATGCACATTTAGTTTGAATCACTTGAAAGGAAATGGCTTTTTTGTTCTGTGGTTCACAATTGTTTAACAGGGAATGTAATGCAAATCATGAATGTACCATCAAATATATAAAAATGAATAAAAACTCACTTTCTCAAAGTTAGTGTTTGATGTACATTATGGATGAATGCCTTGTTTATTTACTATAATGTTATGATACATTTTTATTACATTTCTGAAAACAAAAGTGATAATTTCCCCATGCTTTAAAACCTGCATTGTTAAAACTGTCAAACAATTGAACGTTATTCACAAAGGCACAATTAAATTATAGTCATTATTTTGGTTCATGGACAAAATAATATTTTGCTTTAGTGTGTGTGTGTGTGTGTGCGAAACTACGTATTTGTGTACACGCCAAGACGAAGCGCAAGCAATTGTGCTTTTGCATTTTGCGTGAATACTGTGTCAACTCTGCAACAGGAAATGAAAAAGATATAAGGAATACTAATGGCACGTATCCATCTCCCCCGACCAGTGCACCATATCCTCATATTGTGATTACCCTCAACTATTGTAAATAAGTTGTTTCTTGTTTGGTTTACATAAATTTACATGTGCTCCAACCACTCCCATGGGATATGAAATTGCCATTAGGGACAATGCAACATATTTCCCATTACATTCATCCACGCTTGTACTGCCATCTCATTGAAATGAAATGGCTCGGCACGGTTCACTAAGGAGGGCACATTAGACTAGTGGGAGAGCTGAAATTGAGAGGTTGTTTCTGGCATTATCTGTGGCACATATTGAGAGAGTGTCTGGTTCTGGCTGTGCCACTCAGTCAGGGAGCATTAAGCTTTAAGAGCCAACGAAGAGAGACTCTGGTCTTCAGAGGGAACTTGACATTGTTCGTAAATCCTTGGGATCTGAGACAGTACCGACGGCATGCACACACACATGCGCGCACACACACACACACACACACACACACACACACAGGAACACAAATAGTTTCCATTGAATTCACCAATCCCAATTCACTAATGTTTAAGGTACCATCGAAATATAGCTTGATGGTACCTTAATAATTTGATTCATCATTTCTATCTCATATGCAATAAAAGGCTTTCACTTTTGTTTTTAGGTTCACAAGTATAGTACATACCATTAAAAGAACAATATGTTAAGAACATAAAAATGAACATGAACACCCACTGTAATGTTGCATTTAATACAAAAGAAACGTTAGGCATCAAAAGTTAGGCACTGATGTGATATAGCACTACACCTGGCCAAATATTGATCTCCCACACTGGCACCATTGTAACAGCAGTGTCCTCACCTCTCGAGACGTCTCATTGATAAAAGCAGCAAACACCTCATTTACAGCAACCTCAGGCTATAAGCACTTTGAAAGCCATCCAAACACATTCAGGCGCTGCTTGTGTTCCCACAAATAAAACAACTTGCTATGGCCCCAACTAAACTAGGATGATTCTGTCTTAATGTCCCATTTCAAGGGCCAAGGAGCACCGTGGGCTCCCTGGTGCCGTGGAATTGCAGGTAGTAATGTCTGACCCAGCGGGGCTTCCGCCTCTCCCAGATGGGCAAAGCGAGTGGCGGTGACTTTGCGAGCCAAGAGCCACTTTCAGGCAACACATCCGTAGCGGAGAGATTGGCAGCTTTTAGGTCTTTGGTCCATTTCTCCCGAGCCATCTTGCCGGCAGAGATGGCATGCTGGGGAGTACTAGTGAGAGGAGGAGGAAGAGGAGGAGGACAACGGTTTATCAGAGAGCTGATACAGGTGTACAGGCGGTACCAAACAGCAACGCTTGTCAATGCAGCCTTGACCAGAGAAAAGGCAGGACTCTCACAGTTTCCCTTTCTGTGGAAATGTGATGTGTGCACACATGGATGGAGACCCCCCCCTCCCTCTGAAAAAGTAGGCCCACAAATGTACAGGATTAGTCAGTAGCTCTGTATGATTTTCGCAGATTCTGTGACTCAACAATTCGGTGATCCACACGCTATCGGCTTTGAACGGACCCTATCCCAAGTTTCAGAGGCTTACCTCCGTGGACAAGGCACACTCTCCCACTCTTTTTTTTGTTCATCCCACACGATTCCACTTCCTTTTCTGCTGCATACAGGCGTTCGTCAGGCGTTCGTCAGGCCCTTCACGGCGCTGCAGTCTTCCCTCCTTTTTCCACACATCTGCTGGGTCTGAGTTTTCCTTTCTTCCCCCCGGAGCCTTGCTTAGCCCGTGGCCCTTATAGCCAAATTGGTTTACATTGGGGAGATAAATGCACTGCAAATGCTCTTAAACGCGTTGTGAAGAAGAAGAAAAAAAATGCA
>OMNO01079021.1:1125-17155 GCA_900303215.1 Trachyrincus scabrus | reverse complement strand
CGTTGGCCATGCTCAGCCAGCCCTTGCCGTAGTGCTTCAGCTTGAAGTTCTCGTCTGGGAAGCGGTCTCCATAGATGCTCTTGCCTTGAACACGGGAGCAGAGCAAGTTCAAAGTGAATACCGTTATACTTGTATAACTATGCTCGTTTTGCACTTCTCCACTTTACTATTTACTGTTTACATTTTATAGATTCCGTTTATATCTTTATTCAGTGTTTTATTGCTTAGTGTGTTGTGTTTGTCTTTGTTCTTATGTTTCTATGTTTTATGTTTATTGTCTGCAACCCACGCCCTAACCACATTCCTCGTGACCCTAAGGGTTGCCTGGCAATAAAAAGCTTTCTGATTCTGAAACAGAAGACCACGCCTCCCTTTTTCTTAACAGGTACTATATTATTATTTTGTTATATTCAAAAACCATTCCTTTGTTGACGGAAAAGTTGTAGACTTTAAAAAGCAACGTGCACTTTGATCATCACCACTGGCAGCCATCGCAAAGCCATGAAAGAATTTAAAACAACCAATGGGAGGCCATTGTGGAGCAGACTAATACTTAACACATGCAGGTGTATCAAGAAGTGTGTTTAGCTTGGGTTTTTACCGCCGGTGCCATCTCCCCTGGTGAAGTCTCCACCCTGGATCATGAAGTCCTTGATGACACGATGGAATTTGCTGCCTTTGTAGCCGAATCCTTTCTGTGAAGAACATTGAGAAAGGTTTAACTCTACTTATGAATGCGATACATCAGTTGAGTTGTGATGAGAAGAAATAGTTAAATGCAAAGATAATAAAATAACAAAACATGCATCATTATGTAGCCTACATTAAAAAAAAATGGTGTACTTAGGGATTCAGATGCCATAAATCAAGCTGTTTGAATATGAACCCAGCAGCTTCTCACCACTCGATATGAAACAGTGAGTCCATTAAATGTACATTCACAAATAATCTCATATAGGCCTATGTGAAACTATATTATTGTTATTTATGTTATTTACTGAGGAATAATGGATTGAAAAGTTATACATCTGTCAAATAACGCACGTTAGTATGAGTAAGTAATTCAGTATTCAAATGCTGCAATTCACTTGTCATCCATAACTTGAACAAAACTCTGCAAGCAGTTCAGAAACACAGCATGATCCTGCTAGATGTTCCAGATGTCTCCTCACCTCCCCGGTGGCCAATGCCACAAAGTTCTCCACAGTTTTGGGAACCGTCTTCCCAAACACTCCAATTACAATTCTTCCCACATCTTCATCTCCAATGCTCATATCGAAGTACACCTGAGGAGGAATGCAAACATGTTAAATGTGTGCGTCGTTTTGATGTAATATTGCTGTATAGCCCCATTGGCTCGAAGGCCACTTTGTAGACGTGGCTTTGCAGAGTCCTGGGCCTGACCCAATACATCCCGACATGGGACTCAAACCATCTCTGGGCCTGACCCAAAACGCCCCGACAAGAGCTTCCCATCAGACCGTCTCTGGGCTGCAGCAGCAGCAGCAACTAGCAGGAATGCACGATTATATGTGAGAAACGCTCACAACGCTGGCTTTTAAACGCCAGACTCGTATCAAAGAAGCTAGTGGACCAGCCTATGCGGCTGACGGGCTGCTAGCACGGCTGCTAGCAGCTACATAGACATAGACTGGGCTTCTGGCTAACCCGGAACTAGCCGCAGCAGCAGCTAGCGGGACGGAGCTAGCTGTGGTCTGGTGAACAGCGCCGCTAGGCTAGCGAGGCTACACGTACCTTGGCGGTGACTTTAGGGCCCTTCTTCTTTTCATCGGCGTCGGAGCCGCTGGGGAAAAGAAGGAAAACCACCGATCCCACGATGACCGTGGCCGCTACTAGGAACTTCATTCTCCTCTCGCAGATCCTCACCATTAACGAGAAGAAAGACGCTGCCGAACGACGGCCTATTTATCCTGCTGTGTGCCGGGGGTGGAGACTGCAGCGGCGGCCGGTCTGCGCTGCGGGCGGCTCTGCCTACTTGGTGCCCAGAGGGGGCGGGGCTTCTCCTGGACCAGACAAGACGCATGTTACACTGATTGGCTCGTCTCGTTGTGCAGTTTCAGCCAATCAAAGGTGAACGCGTACCTAGATAAGGCGGAACTTATTTTTTTTTTTTTTTTTTTTTTAAATAGGTCAATGTGCGTTTTAATTTTTGAGACACATTTTTATTACATTTTATTTTATTACAATCCCTTTGGAACCGTGTGAATGAGCAGCAGCCTAATTAATCCATGCCAACCGTAAAACGTGAGAATCTGGCGGCTAAAACGATCACAAAACATCAGAAAACGAATGTTGGCATGTTAAAATGAAGTAAAGTTAAAATCAAGGGGAATTCTGTCTTCACACTATAGACACACCATTGCCAGACCACACTGGTGTAGAGATCCAATGTACTGAGAATCATGCAGCATCTAACCTACCAAGAATTGAGTTTGAACAAACAAAACATATTGGTGTTTCAAGTTCTTCAGAACTGTATACACTCCTTTACTGTGCATACTAACTAAAGCTCTGGGACACAGCGACAACAAACATGCATTTAAGAACAAATGCATAATTTTTATTAGGGATTGGATTTGTGTGTGTGTGTGTGTGTGTGTGTGGTTCCCAGCTGTTTCAGCTGCATTTAAAATCAAATCAAAAAGGTACACATCTGTGTGATCCTGTCAACTAATTAATGAATGATACACAGCTACTAGTTAGCTACTCCAGTTAACAGAACTACTAGTGTTTGTCGTCTACTTGTTATGTGTCATGGGGTGTATTCCAATATCCACATTGGATTGGTCAGCTGGTGGCTGGCAACATTTAAAAGCCCTCCACAAAGCTTTGGCCTTCATCTGGTAATGTCAAGTAAGGCGGTTTTAGTTGAGTAATGTTTCATGATTAATACGTTTTTTTAAACATTTGCTGTCTGTTTTAGTGTCTTTCTCCAAGCAGTCCTGCTTTGGGATATCCACTGTAGTCCTGTTAAAAATGGTATGTGGCCTGTTATTAAAATTGAGGTTTTTGTTTTAATTCACAAAATGGTGTTTAAATGTGGCTGATCTTTGCTTAGGTTTTGCCCCCATGTATAAAAAAGGTCCACTAGAGATGGTTCTCTTCCAGGTTTCTACCCACCTGAGGAGCAGGCATACCCAGACTACGACAGCGCCCTGTCCCTGTCTGGCCCTGGATACCGGGGCGGATATCCTGTGGAGATCCTGTATCTTCCCGAAGATTACCCGCCTGGCTCATCTCAAGGTAACCTGAACAATTAAGTTCTTTAAAGTGTAAGTGAACCCCCAGAATTCCCCCCTCAAATTCAAACACGTGGAGTAGAACCGTCACAAACCACCCAGTTTGTTGGTTTTACATCTGTTCTCTCTAAATTACTATCTTATTTTTGTAACTGACAAAATGGCATAGATTACTATGTTGATCATATAAGACATTATGTTTAAAGTAAACTTTTGGGTTCATGGGCACTTTAACCATTATAGCTAATGAAGGTATTTTGGAATTAAACTTGTGCAGAAATTGGTCAAGTTGCTCAGCCCATGTAATTTTCTTCTAGAAGCGTCCTGGGCTAATGCTCCTAGCATCTTCCCCAGTGGCCCCAGCAACGTCAGTCCACCCCAGCCTCCTTCACCTGGTCAAGAGTTCATCCCAGGAGAGCTGTCCAGCTGTGAGAGCACACAGGAGGATGGAGGCTATGAGTCTGAGACCCAGGAAAGGGGCTTCTCTCCATCGCCTCCTTATGAGGCTGCTGCAGAAGAAGCTGGGGTCATTGCCAGCTCACCTGAACCAGAAGCCACCATGCCCACGGTCTCTTTTGGATATTTCTACCCTTATATCTGGAAGTTCCTCGCAGGCCAGTCCCCTCGACGAACCTACACTCACTCACTACACGCAGCAGCGTTGAGCGTGGCAGAGATGACTGGCAGGAGAACCACTACCAAAGATATGACTCTCCCGCCAGAGGAGGTCCAGACCTTTCCCAGTGCCTCTAACCAGGACCCCCTGCCAGGCCGCAAGTATTAAGGATGAAGCACTAGGACCAGAAAAGGGCTGCATGTGAAACGATCTTTTACTTCAAAGACTTTCAGAGGTAGTAAATGAGACTAATGTAATCTGCCAGACTAGTTTGTTTAGTGGATAGTTTCCACTTTAGGTGGGTACATGCTAACTAGAGCCATGTGAGTGATAGCTGTTGCATCAAGGCCTTGTGTATAAAGGGATTTGTCAAAGAAAGCATGCCAGAAGTGTTGGACTTGACACTACTGTAGACTGAAGTATCTTCATCCACCAGGTGAATAAGGCCCATTACTATTAATGGGCTGTACAGACCGTCACAGCAAGGTGAGCTGTGTTGGCTTTGCCACATGTTATTGAAACAGTGTTATGTCCAGCATTAGTTTCCTGGTTTGATATAGGCCTATTTAGTATTGAGTATTCATCACCTGTCAATACATTTAGACTGCATTTAGTTTATATTTAGTTTATACTTAGTTGTTTAGTTTAGTTTAGTTTAGTTGTTTGTTATTTAGTATAAGTATATTTAGTGTACATTATTCCCCTCTGTTTCAACTGTTGCACCTTAATTTCCCTCGGGATAAATAAAGTCTTCTTGAATCTTGAATCTTGAATATATGTTCATGCAATTATGTTCTTTACACAAGATGCTACAAATGGCCCCCATCAGGAATACATCTAACCCATGGTCTAAAATCTTAATTGGCTCATACGGAGGCAGGCACAGTCTACTGGAAACATTCTCAAAGCACTCAGTAATAGTGGACAGATCAAAGTCCAAGTGCTTTATTGATCACTTGCACAGTACAACACAGGGTCATTTATAGGCAGTGAAATTATTTACATGGCAAGCTCACAATATGTAGAACATCACAGAATAAGGGCAAAGAAAATATATTGAAAAAATTTATTTTTGAAAAATATACATAAGATAAAGAAACACTAGCATTATAAGTATAAAGTATAAAGTGGAGGAGTGCGGATAGATATGTACATTAAATTAGGTAAAGTGACCAGGGCATAATTCACCAGTGATCAATATGATCAATAGGTAGATGGCTATGGCATTTCACCTGCAGCACCTTTAAGAGTTGCCCCGTATAGGAATAGTTTGCTATCTAGTTTCATTATCAAACATTTCTCTGGAGTTCAAGAAACAACCGTCAACATAAAAAACCCAAAGCAATCCGTTTATAAGAAAACATCTTTATTTATGAAGCAATAAGTGGTCAAATGCTTCAGAGATTATATTTCGTAACATTTAAGCCCTCGAGGATTAAAACTCTAAAAACCCCAGTGGGGAAAAAGAGCAACCTTTATAGAGGAGGGCTCCAAGCCAAGGATGTCAGCAGCAATAGGTGGACTCACAGACATGGTATACAGAAAGGCAACACTAGACACATTACCAAAGTGGAAAACATCCAGTCCAAACATACTTCCGCCAAAATGTGTGAAAGAGTGGTCCACAATATGCTTGTTTCATGTATTTCGTATTACAATTTGTGGAGTGACTAAAATGGACCACCTCGTTTTTCCAAAGAGAAATGTAAACAGTAAAGTGTGTGCATGGAGGTGTGGTTGTGTTTGGTGTAGGAGTGCAGATACAGCAGCAGTTGGAGCCAGGGATCCTCGGTGTGTGTCCGGTAGACTGGAACTTTGCTCCGTCTTCATGTCCTGTAGTGGATTGATGCAAAAATTAAGTATTTAGAAGACCAATAACGGAACGTAAACCATGACTGCAGCACAATCTACTTATACACCCCCCATGTTATAAATATACAGTGATGTGGAAATACATTAAAATATTTCAAACCACATGTCTCCTCTTCAGACTAAAGCTGTGAATCCATCAATACGGCCATTATAGCAGTCCACCCTCTTTATCACCGACCCATGAATACTGACCTGGGCTAAGGCAAGTCTGTACATGCCCCATCGCTCCAGGACGATCAGGCAAGTCTGGGGATCTGCATGGAGACCTCTCCCTCCAGCCCAGGAGAAACCTTGGTGTAGAATGAAATCTGGAAGGGAGGATTTTCCAGTGTCAACATTTGTTTCATGGCAACATCTGGGGTGATCACATTTAGTAGACGTTTATGCGTCTACACAAGAAAAGATGTACAAGTGTGCTGACCAAGTTTCTAAACGGAGCGCTGAGTTCGTAGTGGATTCAGTGCATCGTAACAAAATGTTATAGCAGTACACAAGTCAGTTGACGAGACGTCTCTCGCAATAGACTCCTTTCACAGAGACGTCAGAGGACAAACACAGGTGTTGCTCATAACACTAATTATGGGTCTGCTCCCCAGGGCACACGGGTAGTAGACTAAAGTAATGAAGATAAGTCTACTACCTGTGCCCTGGTACATAAAAGGGAAAAGGGTGTATTGCTGTTGCTGACATAAACTTGGCCTCCCCTTTAGATGGATATAAATAAATATTTATCCCAGCCCTCACCTGGTTCTCTGCACCATGCCACCCGTCTGCTGCACGGCCATCTGCTCTTCCATCTTCATCTGAAATATAAAAATAAATTAACTTTACTGATTCCTGAGAGGACATGAGTCACAGCAAGAACCAGCAGAAATAATCATGGGTAAATGTAAACAAACAGGATGCAAGTAAGACTTGTGTACACAGCAAAAACATCATATGACATGGAGCAGAAACCTGTGTAGTGAGTGCTTTATATAATCTTACACATATTGGAGGATGTAATAGTATACCCAGAAAAACTCTGTTCTGTATCTTACCGGGGTCCACATTGTGGTCTTCAAGCCGCTGTACTGCTCCGGGCCTTTGGTCCATCCACAGCTCCTGGCCTGCAGTCCTGGGGTTTAAAGAACATTACCAGTCATTTAGCAGACCCTTTTATACAAAGAATCTTCAAGAAGAAGGTAGGGGTTGGGAATATTTATCAATTATGACGGGGATCAAACCCATTACCTTCGGCTGGGGGTTGAAAAGTAACTTCTGTAAACTACATTCTCTCATTACAAATGACCAATATTTTGGTAGTCATTTTTTTCAAATAGCTACACAATCAGTTTTTGCTGCTGACCATCAGATTTACAAGTTGGCATATGTGAACGATTATATTATCCAATCTGAAGATGAGTTAACCTTTCCTGGAGGAGGAGGAGGAGGTCAGTCTTCACACGATCTGGCACTGCAGGACCTCCAGAACACCAGCCACCACCGCAGGACCTCCAGAACACCAGCCACCACCGCAGGACCTCCAGAACACCAGCCACCTGCATCACCGCTGAAAGTTACAATCACAATTTGTTTATTAGCGAGTTACTTAACACACAAAGAATGTGTCTTTGTGCACTGCTACATAGAGGACTATACACAGTGTTGCTGCTAGTGTCAAAGGATTCCTGGGCAACTAAATTTAACCAGGCCAAGAAATTTTAATATTTGCATTTCAGCATCTTACCCTTCCGCATCTGGTAGAATGTACCGCTCCTGGTCTTCAGCCCACCTACAGTTCCCAGAGTCAGTCCTAGATTTCAAATATAAATTGGATTTACAAACTCTGCAGAACAAGTTCAGAACACGCAGAACAGCTCTGCGTGGAAGTTGCCTTTACCTTCCAGGAGGGGGCGTTCAACCGAGTCTTCATCATCAGGACCTCCAGTTGATCCAGAGGACCCTCTATCAATGATCAAACACCCAGTTAGAACAGACTCAACCCAGGAGGGTAAACGTGTCACAAAATTACATTTCAGTGCTTTTTTTACCGTTTGAGGAGATGTTGAAGTGTTGCTCGTACGGTGGGCCATAGACATAATCTACAGACTGCATCATATAAAAACTGTTAACGTACAATAATAATAATAACAGACAGAAGAAACTAGAGAAACAAATACTCACCTAAGCTGTAGTCGTTCCATCTCACCACTCAGTCTCTAAAGAAGAAAAACACAAATTAGACTTGTAGTACATGATCAACTGTTAGAATGTCCTTAAATTGTTTAAACGATCAGTAATATAAAAGTAATAACTCACCATTATGAAGGTCAGCATGAGCCACGTCTGTTAAGATTGTTCTGGTATAGTCAGGGAAACCAGACTCATCTTCTTCCAATATGCAGAAATTGAAATTCGTAGGAAAAATAAATGTCCAAAAATTCGTCCAATATTTTAAATTCTGTTAAATGTACAGCTTTGACTTGTCCATGACTAATGTACTAAAGCAGCCGATTTTTCACAACTGAATTTGCCAGTAAAGATGTGAAGGGTTGCCAGACCTAATTCTAAAAAGACAAAATAAGAAAAAGTAGCATGTGTGTACCAACTATAAATGCAAAGTTGTGAAGCAACTACCAAACTACGGTGCAAAGCACCCAACACTCTTCCGCTGGAACAAACTAGTTCAACAAAAACCACGAACCATTCTAACAAGGTCAGTTGACAGTGGCCCAATACCAAGGCAAATAAAATACAGCATTGCACAGAATAAAACCACACTGCACAGAATAAAACCACACTGCACAGAATAAAACCCAACATCAAGCAGCTGCCAAACTGCAAGCGGCAGTTAACAGCAGCTTCAAATGTATTGAAAGTTGTAAGAAAGGAAAGACTAGATAAGAAATGAGAGAGTGTTACGAGTAGTGTGTGCAAGTGCATGTGTAAATCAGTAAATACATTTACTGCAAAAAGCATTTAATCCAGGACTCAAATCTTCAAATTCTAGCAGGCCAACATTCTACCAAGCCTAAACCACCCAGTTAAACACAAATTAAACCAAACCTTAACACGTCCAGTCATTTGTCTAGTCAGTCTTCAGTCTCCGCATGACATCAAAATCAGGGTAAACAACGGACGGATCAACAAACCGGAACACGCCCTTTGGATGTCATTCACTTCATGGATGTCCTATTCTCGTTTCTTGTTCAGTCAGCTAGGCTCCAAACAGAGGGCCCTTTGGGGGACATTGAGTCATGGAGACACATGGCACGTGTTTTTTCACGTCAGTTCCTTCAAAGTTGCCACAAGTTTCCCACCTTGTCGTCACGGTTCCTTATCCATTACCAGTTTTCACAACATAGCTGCCACAGTTGCCAGTTTTCCCACATCGAAGTCACAGTTCCTTCAGGTTTCCCACACAGAAGCCAGTTTTTCAATGCCGTAGCCACAGTTCCTTCAGTCTTCTCACATCAAAGTCAAAGTTCCTTCAGTTTTCCCATGTAAAAGTCACAGCTCCTTCAGTTTTCCCCACGTAGAAGCCAGTTTTCCCATGCCGTAACCACAGTTCCTTCAGTTTTCCCAGTTTCACCTTCAGGTCTTCCTATGTCAAAGCCACAGTGCCTTCAACATAGTTGGCAATTTTCCAACCTTGTAGTCAGTTTCTTCAGTTTTTCCAAGGCAAAGCAAGTTTCTTCAGTCTTCCTACGTTCCTTCACCATAGTTGCCGGTTTTCCCATGTTAAAGTTAGTTCCCCCAAGTAGAAGCCAGTTTTCCCACATCATTGCCACAGTTCTACCACGTTAAAGTGAGTTCCATCAGTTTTCCCACGTTAAAGCCACAGTTCCTTCTCCATTGTTGCCAGTTTTCCCACTATAGCTGCACAACATTGTAGCCACAGTTTCTTCACGGCAGTTGCCAGTTTTCCCACGTCAAAGCCACAGTTTCTTCAGTTTTACCTTCAGGTCTTCCTACGTCAAAGCCACAGTGCCTTCACCGTAGTTGCTAGTTTTCCCACGTCAAAGCCACATTTCCTTCAACACAGTTTCCAGTTTTCCAACCTTGTAGTTAGTTTCTTCCCCACGGCAAAGCCAGTTTCTTCAGTCTTCCTACGTCGAAACCACAGTTCCTTCAGTGTCCCACATCGTAGCTACAGTGCCTGCACCATAGTGGCTAGTTTTCCCACGTCAAATCCATAGTTCCTTCGGTTTGCCGTAGCCAGTTCTTCCAGTTTTACCTTCAGGTCTTCCTACGTCAAAGACAGTTCCTTCAACATAGTTGCCAGTTTTCCAACCTTGTAGTCAGTTTCTTCAGTTTTTCCACAGCAAAGCTAGTTTCTTCAGTCTTCCATTCTTCAGTGCCTTCACCATAGTTGCCAGTTTTCCCACGCTGTAGCCACAGTTCCTTCACCGTAGTTGCCAATTTTCCCACGTCAAAACCACAGTTCCTTCAGTGTCCCACACCGTAGCTACAATGCCTGCACCATAGTTGCTAGTTTTCCAACGTCAAATCCATAGTTCCTTTGGTTTTCCCAAGTCAGTCAGTTCCCCCACGTAGAAGCCAGTTTTCCCACGTCGTTGCCACAGTTCCTTCAACATAGTTCCACCACGTTAGTCAGTTCCATCAGTTTTCCCACAGTTCCTTCAACATAGTTTCCAGTTCTCCCACCATGTAGTCAGTTCCTTCTCCATTGTTGCCAGTTTTCCCACCATAGCTGCCACAGTTTCTCACAACATTGTAGCCACAGTTCCTTCACTGCAGTTGCCAGTTTTCCCACATCAAAGCCAGTTTCTTCACTGTTCTCCATCATTGAACATTTTCCACCGTAGCTGCAGCTACGTAGCAGCAAATAAGCCACAGTTCCTTCAGCCTTCCTGCATCAAAGTCACGGCTCCTTCAGTTTTCCCAAGTGGAAGCCAGTTTTCCCCTGCCGTAGCCACAGTTCCTTCAGTTTTCCCATGTAAAAACCAGTTCCTTCAGTTTTACCAGGTCAAAGCCAGTTCTCCCACATTGAAGCCAGTTCCTTCTCCATTATTGCCCGTTTTCCCACCACAGCTACCAGTTTCATAACATCGTAGCCAGTTCCTTCACCGTAGTTGCCAGTTGTCCCACGTCAAAGCCAGTTTCTTCACCATCGTTGCCCCACGTTGGAGCCACAGTTCCATCATAGTTTTTCCATGTCAGTCACAGTTCCTTCTCCATCATTGCAAATTTTCCACAGTAGCTACAGCTACGTAGCACCAAATTAGCCACTGTTCCTTTAGTCTTCCTATGTCAAAGTCACAGTTCCTTCAACATAGTTGCCAGTTTTCCCAAGTCAAAGTTGCCACAATATTCCCACCTTGTAGTCACTGTTCCTTATCCATTAACAGTTTTCACAATATAGCTGCCACAGTTGCCAGTTTTCCCACCATGTAGTCAGTTCCTTCTCCAGTTTTCCCACCATAGCTGCCACAGTTTTCACCGCAATTACCAGTTTTTCAACATCAAAGCCAGTTTCTTCACTGTTCTCCAACATTGAAAATGTTCCACCGTAGCTGCAGCTACGTAGCAGCAAATAAGCCACAGTTCCTTCAGTCTTCCCACATCAAAGTCACGGCTCCTTCAGTTTTCCCAAGTGGAAGCCAGTTTTCCCATGCCGTAGCCACAGTTCCTTCAGTTCTCCCATGTAAAAGCCACAGTGCCTTCAGTTTTCCCATGTAAAAGCCACAGTTCCTTCAGTTTTACCTTCAGTTTTACCTTCAGGTTTTCCTACATCGAAGCCACAGTGCCTTCAACATAGTTGCCAGTTTTCCAACCTTGTAGCCAGTTCCTTCGGTCTTCCTACGTCAAAACCATAGTTCCTTCAGTTTTTCCAGGTCAAAGCCAGTTTCCCCACGTCGTTGCCACAGTTCCTTCAGTTTTGCCAGGTCAAAGCCAGTTCTCCCACGTTGTAGCCACAGTGCCTGCACCATAGTTGCCAATTTTCTAACGTAAAATCCATAGTTCCTTTGGTTTTCCCAAGTCAGTCAGTTCCTCCACGTAGGTTTCCCACGTCGTTGCCACAGTTCCTTCAACATAGTTGCCACAGTTCTACCACATTGGTTAGTTCCATCCTTTTTCCCCACATTGAAGCCACAGTTCCTTCAACATAGTTGCCAGTTTTCCCCACCATGTAGTCAGTTCCTTCTCCATTGTTGCCAGTTTTATCACCATAGCTGCCACAGTTTTTCACAACATTGTAGCCACAGTTTCTTCACTGCAGTTGCCAGTTTTCCCACAAAGCCACAGTTTCTTCAACATAGTTGCCAGTTTTCCCACAAAGCCACAGTTTCTTCAACATAGTTGCCAGTTTTCCAACCTTGTAGTCAGTTTCTTCAGTTTTTTCACGGCAAAGCCAATTCCTTCAGTCTTCCTACGGCGAAACCACAGTTCCTTCAGTTCTACCAGGTCAAAGCCAGTTCTCCCACATTGAAGCCGCAGTGCCTTCACCATAGTTGCCAGTTTCCCCAGTTCCTTCGGTTTTCCCAAGTCACAGTTTTCCCACGTTAAAGCCACAGTTCAACATAGTTGCCAGTTTTCCCACCATAGCTGCCAGTTTTTCACAACATTGTAGCCACAGTTCCTTCACTGCAGTTGCCACTTTTCCCACATCAAAGCCAGTTTCTTCACTGTTCATCATTAAATTTTCCACCGTAGCTGCAGCTACGTAGCAGCAAATAAGCCACAGTTCCTTCAGTCTTCCCACATCAAAGTCACGGCTCCTTCAGTTTTCCCAAGTGGAAGCCAGTTTTCCCCTGCCGTAGCCACAGTTCCTTCAGTTCTCCCATGTAAAAACCACAGTTCCTTCAGTTTTACCAGGTCAAAGCCAGTTCTCCCACATTGAAGCCAGTTCCTTCTCCATTATTGCCCGTTTTCCCACCATAGCTGCCACAGTTTTCACCGCAATTACCAGTTTTTCAACATCGAAGCCAGTTTCTTCACTGTTCTCCAACATTGAAAATGTTCCACCGTAGCTGCTGCAGCTACATAGCAGCAGCTACATAGCAGCAAATAAGCCACAGTTCCTTTAGTGTTCCCACATCAAAGTCACAGTTCCTTCAGTTTTGCCAGGTCAAAGCCAGTTCTCCCACGTTGAAGCCAGAGTGCCTTCACCATAGTTGCCAGTTTTCCCACCATGTAGTCAGTTCCTTCTCCATTATTGCCAGTTCTCCCACCATAGCTGCCACAGTTTCATAACATCGTAGCCACAGTTCCTTCACCATAGTTCCCAGTTTTCCCACATCAAAGCCAGTTTCTTCACCATCGTTGCCCCACGTTGGAGCCACAGTTCCATCATAGTTTTTCCATGTCAAAGTCACAGTTCCTTCAACATAGTTGCCAGTTTTCCCAAGTCAAAGTTGCCACAATATTCCCACCTTGTAGTCACGGTTCCTTATCCATCACCAGTTTTCACAACATAGCTGCAACAGTTTTCTGCCACAGTTGCCAGTTCTCCCGCGTCGAGGTCCCTTCAGTGTTCCCATGTAAAAAAATCACAGCTCCTTCAGTTTTCCCACGTAGAAGCCAGTTTTTCCATGCTGTAGCCACAGTTTCTTCTGTCTTCCCAGTTTTACCTTCAGGTCTTCCTTGGTCGAAGACACAGTGCCTTCACTGTAGTTGCCAGTTTCCCCACATCAAAGCCACAGATTTCCCAGTTCCCACACGTCGAATCCACAGCTCCTTCAGTTTTCCCAATGTTGAAATAGTTCGTTCACCATAGTTGCCAGTTCTCCCAACAGTTCCTTCACTTCCAAGACAGTCTTCGATACACCAACCGCTTTTCAGCATATTTCCAATGGAGCAGACATTGCATTTGGGGTGGGACACCCTGCTGTGCTTCCCATGTGTACCCGTCAACCTGCCGTGGAAGTACGGATTAAGGCAGCTGGGGTACAAGTAGAGTCATGTCAGCAAGTCGACACCAGTTTATACAAACCACAGATAACACTCAACACAAGCAATAAACCAACAAATTGATTATAACAGCGGTTAAATGCATGTACAGTTTGAGGGGAAAGAACAGGGATACCGACAGCATATGCATGTGTGCGAAGAGATAAAGAGGATGTAATTTGTGCAAATCCACAGCAACACGGCTCACCTGAAGCCAACAGTACCAACAAATCCAAACACGGCTCACCTGAAGCCCAACAGTCCCAACAAACCCTAAACTCAAACCAGCGCATAAAGTAATAAATGTTGGGTTACTCACTGCGGTGTTCCTCGTTGAAGCTCCCCCGTTGGTGGCCACGGTTGTCCGGGTTGTCCTGATTGTCCAGTCAGAAGGACACACAAAAAACACACAAATCCAAGCAAGAAACGGCGGGTCCTTTTCCAATCCAGTTGTTATCGACGTTAAACGAACAAAAACAAACAAACAAGCTTGATCGCAAGCTGGCTGAACGACGCGCAACGCAACGCAACGCAACGCAACGCAACGCAACGCAACGCAACACAATCTCTTCTCGGCCGACACGAAATGACCAGAAACCCCGCAGGAAGACTAAATATACAGGTGCAGCCACACAGGTGTACTTAATTAAGAGCTAATGAGAACGTTCAGCCAATCACTGACAGGCTGAGAACGACAAGCTGGAGTAAATGAAACCACTCAAATGGTTTAATTTGGATTTAATTGATCGTTTTCTTTGGGTTGTGTAGGTAGGACTACTACGACCCCAGGCCAAGTAGCGAATATTAACTTAAAAACGGTTTTTGTTTCTCTTTTCATTTGACGTATTTCTTTCATGGTTGTAATGCTGCTTACAATCTCTTTTAAGCGTTTCCAAATGAAATAAAATAAAGCAGACACTACAATAAAGACACCTGTTTTATTATGTACATTATTCTGATGACAAACTACTTGCTTTGTAGGTCAATACACGTTGTAAGACACAAGATAAACAGATAATAAACTAAAAACAGATTGTACTTGCTAAAACATGGTTTTAAAGTGTTCTCAGATATGTGTCTATTTGTCTCCTTCCAGAGCAAATAATCCACCTTGCTGGGTACAATGTTCATTTTCCTCTTATTGCATGCCATCCATGGCTATTTGAGGTATACGCATACGTTCTTCTGATGATAAACATTTTAATGTGGGAATTACTCGTCATGTGAAATAGATCCACAAAAAGCTAATTATATGTGGCCAATTATTGCATAAATTCCGAGATAAACGCTATCACTCATGTTATTCAATCTCTTTTTACTTACTCAAGGTGATATGTAAAAAAGAAATACAGGTAGAGTAGGATGTAATTCAAATATTTAAATGGTCAATCTTTAGATGTACTCTACTCTCCTGCCCATCTCCCCTTCAAAACACAGTTTAAATCAAAATGAATCGTCATAGAACAAGTGTCTCACTTCATAACAAAAATGTATTTTAATGCTTCGATTAACTGGCTCAGCAATATCATTTTTTTTCATAGAGCAAGCAACATTTGAGTATAATGGCATTTAGTTGACAAACTATAACAGTCTAAAACAGTGGCAATGATGCGAAAGTGGAAACAATGTCCTTGTTCCTAGTTTTCCTATTGCCTATTTTCCTATGAGTGAGGATTTTATCATTTGCTCTATCCATTTTGTGTACTGAAACAAATATAGACATGAGACCAGGAAGGTCTCATGTCTATATTTGTTTGTACATAACATCTGTTATGCTGCTTGGATCCTAACAACAACAACAACAACAACAATAACAACGAGTGACACATTTGTAATATCCAGTTCAACTGAGTTTCATAAAACACATACCTTTGATTTGTGAGAGCGTTTTTGCTCTGTAAGGTTGACAAAAACACATAACTCTCCCTCTAAAGGCACTGACTGCATGTTTAAAAAGGTACGCCATGCCACTTCAAATCAGCCCGAGCCAACTGGACTCTTTGGAGTTTTCTACGGAGATGGCTTTGAATCGTCGCCGATGCTGCATACTTCTTGGCCAACCTGCGACCCTGTTCAGACGGAGTTGAGACACGCTCTGCTCCACATTCGCTGTGGAGGGGAGTAAACAACATGGAGGAGAGAGAGAGAGCGGTCACGGATGCTAGGGAGGCTGGACGTGTCGAGAGGCAGGATTTTAAGTCACCCACACACGCGTTCTACTGACTGACGGGTCACATCTTATTGAGAATCCTGGACAACACAGGAGGTCTTGTATGGGACCTGAAACCATGGCTACAACCGGAGAACCGACAGCTAACAGTACATATGTTACCATGGAGGAGGAGGAGGAGGAGGAGGAGGGGGGGGTCTAGACTACTAAGAGTAC
>OMNO01079019.1:0-26701 GCA_900303215.1 Trachyrincus scabrus | reverse complement strand
TTGAAAACAGGCTCGTTACTTTCGTTTTAATGCATTTGAGGTGAATTATCGATTATTTTTATTTTGCATGATTACGCGCATGAAGACTGACTTCAAACTAAATGGATCGGACAATAGAAAAGATGACCCCTTGGTGTGCATACAAATCGAAACGAAATAGCAGAGACGTTAAGGGAGAAAGGGCTGAAGGCATCATGTCCATGACTGGGAGAAGAAGTCATGACCATGACTGGGAGAAGAAGTAATGCTAGTACCGTCAGCGACATCGACATGAGTGAAAGTCAAGTCATTACCGACGAATACGATTCAGCTGAGCAGCAAGAAGACATTCCACACCCATGGCCTTATTTGAAGGAGATGTTCGCCTTATTTGAAGGAGATGTTCGAGGTTGTGGGCTCGAAAAACGATTCATGGCGAGTGCCAACCCAATCGCTTCTTCATTTTTCAAAATTCTGTTTAAGTACTTTATTTTCCTTGTCCTAACCTTCATCACCATCACTTTTGAAGTTATCTTCCTTGTCCTAACATTCATCACCATCACTTTTGAAGTTATCTTCCTTGTCCTAGCATTCATCACCATCACTTTTGAAGTTGTTTTCCTTCTCTTTTCTGTCTTTCTGTGTTTCTCAATATTTCTCATTCTATATTTTGGCTACAGCTCTATATTATAAAATATATAAAATAAAACTAAGTTCCTCCTGTGTATGTGTGTAAACAGTGTAAATGCATTAAATCCCACAGATTCAAAATCTGATCTCGACTGCTCATTACTGTATTTCATTAAATGTTAACTGAGCTCCCATAGTTGAACTCAACATAATACGCCGTCATCAAAACCTCAACCCCACCTCCTCCTCCTCTGTCGGGCTTCTCCTCTGAAATTCACGCTGCAGCAACGCTGCAGAGACCACTGCGGCCTATTCTTTCTCCAATTTTGTGAAACAAATATTCAATTTCAAATAGCAAAGCCTAAATAAATAAAGAAAAAACACCTTAAATGTTCCTTTTACTGAATGGAGAGGAGGGGCATCTTCGATCATCACAAATAATCATATGGAAAATACAATTGTAATCCTAAAGCTGCCTTGTGACTTTGCCTTGTGAACATCCCTATACATCCCTATACACCCCTATACATCCCTATACACCCCTATACATCCCTATACACCCCTATACACCCCCATACATCTCTATACATCCATATACATCCCTATACACCCCTATACATCCATATACATCCCTATACACCCCTATACACCCCTATACATCCCTATACATCCCTATACACCCCTATACACCCCTATACATCCCTATACATCCATATACACCCCTATACATCCCTATACATCCCTATACACCCCCATACATCTCTATACATCCCTATACACCCCTATACATCCATATACATCCCTATACACCCCTATACATCCCTATACACCCCTATACATCCCTATACATCCCTATACACCCCTATACATCCCTGTACATCCCTATACACCCCTATACATATACATCCCTATACATAACATTTGTGGAAACTATTACTATAATACCCCTATTTTTATATATTCGACCACACAGACAAGCACAAAACACACACACATGAACACACACAAACTCACTGAAACACATGGACATCCATCGGAATCCCAAGTAGTTTAAATCTCAAAGCAGCCCAAATGTATGAAGGATGAAAACGGATTAGCCTGTTTGCTATTGATTAGCTGGCTGTGTAATAATAAAAAAGGGCTGAGCCGCAGGGCTACTGCACTTTGTGTGTGTGTGTGTGTGTGTGTGTGTGTGTATATGTGTGTGTGTGTGTGTGTGTGTACATTGTGCTTTGTGTGTATTGTGTTTTGAGATTGTATGTGTTTGCTTGCTGTTACCCCTCTATCTTTGCAGTGTAATCTCTTGATTTGTGGGATTGACCCTTTTAATTCCGTGGAACAGAAGCGCTGTGACAGCAACACTGAATGGATTTTTCAATGCACTGCACCTGCTCTAATAAGTTTAAGGAAAGCCTCCTCCTGACTGCTGCACAGTGAGGGGGGGAGGAGGAGAGAGCGTGAGAGAGTGGAGGAGTAAGGTAAGAGGTGAGGGCAAATCTCACATCCACCTATGCACAGATAAACAGGACATGCAAATCCTTCAATGGCACCCTGCCTCTTGCTCTCCCTCTCTCTCTTTATCTCTCCCTCTCTTTATCTCTCTCTCTCTCTCTCTCTCTCTTTTGTTCTTTCTCTCTCTCTTTCTCTTTCTGTCTCTCTCGCTGTCTCTCTCTCTCTGTCTCTCTCTCTCTCCATCGCTCTCTCTCTCTAGATATAGATAGATAGATAAGTGATACCCTTCTAATTAATAAGGAACAAAAGAGAAGGTTGGAGATTCCGTTACCTAGAAGAAAAACTATTAGAATTTAGTTGTCAGTTACTCAGGAGAGAGGGACCTCTACTGGCCAACCTGATGTACTAGCTATACACAACTATTGGTCGTATCGGTTTGTCTGTGAAGATTCGTAATTTCAGTCAATTCTACGGATTCATTTTTTGTAAAGAAAATAACTGCATCTTGTAATTATGTGTCACAATAGCTTGCTATAAATGACAGTGAAAATTATGCCCACTAACTAAAGCTCTCTGTTGCTATGCAGACTGATCCGCAAGCATTTCCTCACTGGTTCCTAAGCAATCACTCTGTGGAGTGTGTGTGGTTGGTGGCTGGTTTAAGCAGCCTCACATGGCCCGGGGCTGATTAGACTGGGTGAGGCTGCACACCTGTGGTGCATCAGAATAATCAAGGTCCACAGGTTAGACCAGCCATCGCCACACACACTCGAGAGGAGCGCAGACATGTCACGCATTTACCACCTGCTCTGCCTGCATAAAGATTCTCGACCCTGCAATAAAAACGGTTTACACCATACTACCTGTGTCCTGGTTGTCGAAGGAGCCCTGAAAAGCCACTCAGGTGGCGTGTGGTAGGGTTAACTGCCACACACACCCTTTTTTTTTAACACAGAGCATCATTCAAACGATGTAATGCACATGAGTGCCTGAATCTCATGAAAGACTGTAATGTTCGCTTGCGGCCGTCCCGTCTCCTGTCTTTATACAGGAGAGCTCTGTCACGTCCTTTCATCCTTTCACTTGGCTGGGATAGAACAATGTCATGACAGGGGTGCAGGTTCGGATCTGGGCAGCTTTGATTGATTTTCCTGTAGTGGGACTGGGCTAGAGAGTGGGATAGGGAGAGGGGCATGTAGTGGGACTGGGCTAGAGAGTGGGATAGGGCGAGGGGACTGGGCTAGAGAGTGGGATAGGGAGTGGGGCTTGTAGTGGGCTTGTAGTGGGACTGGGTAGGGAGTGGGACTGGGCTTGAGTCGGTATGGTAGTGGGACTGGGCTAGGCAGTGGTACTGGGCTTGAGTAGGTATGGTAGTGGGACTGGACTAGGCAGTGGGACTGGGCTTGAGTAGGTATGGTAGTGGGACTGGACTAGGCAGTGGTACTGGGCTTGAGTAGGTATGGTAGTGGGACTGGACTAGGCAGTGGTACTGGGCTTGAGTAGGTATGGTAGTGGGCCTCCTAGTTAATTCTGCAGAGAAAGACTCGATTACTGAACTCAAAGCCCTTACTGCTGAGTACAGCCTTTCCCATATACATCGATTTCCCTATACCCAATCCACATTCCCTCTCTCTCTCTCTACCCTTCTCTCAGGAGCTGCGAGGGCCCACACAGCCCTGACTCATGTGAATATCATAATGCAGTCCATGATGAATGCTAACTAGACAAGGACTGCTGTGTTGATTAATGAAGATGCTGCATGTTTCACAAGAGAAGAAACCAGTGTCTCACAGCCTGAACCACAGACAACTGGTCTGTGGATATTAATCATGGCAAAGCAGACAGCAGTTTTGTTTTGATATGTTTTTTACGGTACAGAAGAAGCACACACTCAACTTGTATGGGCAATGAGAATACCTGCACATGCCAATACTAACAACAATGCAAAGATTTATATTTTTTTATTTGCTTTATTTAATCCAAATTAAAACAACATAATATTAAAAGTTGTTATTTTATTATTTTATTTGAATGATTTAGATCAAATAGTCGGCAAGTAAAATTGTAACATGGTTTATATTATTTTACTGAGCATAGTTTTTAATGTTGCTGCTATTATATTATTTGTAGATTTCTGGAAGGATACGCCCCGGGCATGTGAAAAACGACTCGCAGGAAAAAGGACGCGAGTGGACAGCCGTGCGAGAGAAGAAAAAGAAGCGAGCCCCCACCCCTGTGAGATAAAATAAGACACACAAGATTAAATGCCCGCCCACGAAGGCGACGGCGAAGCCTGCGGTCCGCAGAAGGAAGTCAGTCATGATAGCACTAATGTGAAATATAACTGTGTTCTGTCTTTATATAGGCCTATTATATACAACATGCCTATATTAAGTATGCCTATACCAAATATATTAGATGTCTCTCAATATATGTATTTCAAATTGTACAATATATAGGCCTAACACTAAATACAATAACGGCTTGATTCGTTATTACTCGTTCGTTCCTATAACTATATAGGCCTAACTGATGGTGATTTTAGCTGGCCGATATTTGCTTGCAAAACAAAATAAGTTGTTGAAAAAGGACAGTGAAGGACACATCGCGGATATAATTGTGTGTTCCGTCTGTCTGAAATGTCTCTTGAACGAATCAATCAAATTTTACAATATAGCCTATAAAACTAACTAATTGCGTGTGTTCTTGTGTCGGACACATATTGCCATACACGCAGAGTAGAGTTCTCAACTGTGTGATTATAATAATATTATATAATAATAATTAATTCAAAAGGTTAATGTCATTGTTGCCATTATTATTATTATTATTATTATATCCTACTTTATCTCCTAACAATGTTGGCATTTCCTTGTGTAACTTCTCAAACAAAAAACACTACAGCCGTTCTGTCTGGGGTATAAAATCTACTATGCTTGGTAGGCCTAATAGGCTACATCGCGTGACTTATAGTTCTGATCGTAACTGATAACTGTAACTTGATAAATACTTGAGATTAAACTAATGTCTCATAAATCATTAAATAGTTCTCTGTCAGAAGCATGACTGAAGAACATGAACAAACAAGAACATGCAACAACTCACTGCTGTTGCAGGTTCATGTTTGTTTTCATGCAGATGCAATACAAGCATGCTTGTACAAGCTTGTTCGGATTCAATTAGCTACAGAGTAGCTGTAAGACTTTTATGAAAGCTGATGAAGCAAAATACCAGTGTGTTCCGACTCTCTTTCTCTGCCGACAGGACGTGGCCAAAACCAGGCCTCGCAGCGGCCTGACAGGATGTAGATAAGCTGTGATCTGTTTTTTTTTTTTAGAGGAGTCATGAATAGAAGGCAGGGGACTTAGTAGGGAGGATTGAGGGTTTACTTTAATGTGGGCAACAACGCCTTCTAGTGGACAGAATACACGATGACATGGAACCACTAAGTTGCATACGACTACACCTGCATAAAGACTCTCGCATCCAAGCACCAGCAGAATGTGTAGTTGAGGTGTTGAGGTCATTGTATTATTGAATTGAGTTATTCTTTTAACTCAATGATCACACATTATAAGTGAAGTATAGCTAGCTTCTGTCATTTATTGTTGTTGAGATGCATGTCAAGATCAACTGTGTCCATTTAAGACATCTGTTGTCAATCAATCAATTTGTTACTCACAGGGACAACTAGTGTGCAAGCTAAGACATTGTGTTACTGCATATCATGACAGTAATTTTAAAGAACCCTACAACACAGAGCCAGAGAAGTCACACACATGTGGATGTCCATGTGCTCAAGAGTACCATTAGTGTCACCGGGAGGGCCAATTAAAAAAATTTAAAAAACCTACAGTCTGGCAGATGTGCTGGGGCCGATGCCCTGTACCAGTAGAGAGAGAATAGATTGGTGCAGGATAGCTTGATTAATTTAGTCACGCTAAGTGGCTTGACAATGACCAAGAAACACGGTGACTGTGGCAGAGGCCTTGGTCGAAGGGATGCTCATCAATTTCGAAAACCTCCATTGAAGCTCAACTCAGACCATGGGACATTTTTTGAGTCACGGGTGTTTAAAAGGTGCAGCCAGTGCAACCAGTTGGATGATTCCGACTGCCCTTCTCCACCCACAAAGTGACAAGTTGGTGAAAAGGCCCAACTTGCGCCCACCACCGCCCCAGACCACAGTGCTCCTCATCCTGATGGTGTGCCACACTGCAGTCCAGAAATCAACAGACTGCTCTTCTGCGCTGCTGCTGCTGGGCGTCGTCCGAGGGTCAGGTCAAGAGACCCAGTCTGGTACGTAAAGCTGGACAGTTCATGGCTTGGACGTCCCCGTCCCTTGCATGACCAAGGAAGAGGCTCTGGGGGAATGATTAGGGGGATCTGTTGCATTTGTGAGCTGTGATGGGTCACCAAGGTTCACTCTCAGGAAAAAAGGTACAAAAAAGGCCCTATAAAAGGTCACTGGGGTGGTACCCTAAAGGTACAAAAGCTATGGTTACAAAGTTGTACCCTTGTACATTGTACCTTTTTATGTACCTCGAGGATCAAATATGTACCTGTGGCAGTTTCCCCCCTGCCACATGCCATCTACGGTGGCTTTCCAGGGCTTCTCCAAGAGCAGGAGACAGGCAGTTGATGAGTAAACCAGTTTATTGTCAGTTTGTGGTAGTTTGAACAACAGAGCAGGTGGTACATGCTGGAGCTCCTCCCCGAGTGTGTTTGCTGGTGGCTGGTTTAACCTGTGGGCCTGATTGGCCAATCCCCCACAGGTGTGCAGCCTCACCCAGTCCCAGAGTCTAATCAGTCTAACTCCGACCAGGTGAGGCTGCTTAAACCAGCCACCAACAACACACACTCCACAGTACCTTTTACATAGGTACATATAATGTACCTTCTTAAATGGTTCAAAATGTGTCTCCTTAGGGTACCACCCAAGTGACAAGTTTGTCACTTCATTGTACCTTTAAAAGTGGTCAAAATGCTTTTATAGCTATACAGACAAAACAGGCAAAGATTAGTATTGTGGAGTGTGTGTTGTAGGCACGCACGTACCACCTGCTCTGCCTGTTCAAACTATCTCAAACTCTATAATAAACCGGTTTAACCATCATCTGCCTGTGTCCTACTGTGGGAGAATCCCTGAAAAGCCATTGTAGTTTCTCATTGCAATAAAGCCTTTTAAATTGGATTTGACGAGAAAGATTGGATGAATTAGAGGTTAGGATCAAAACGTCTACTAACTGACCTTAACTTAACCGTAGCTGTTAAGTGTTTAGCCCTCCTATCATACGCTAATAGAAGTGTAACACTACACTCTAGTGGTGAGAGATTGTCCCTGAAGTAAATGTAAAAAAATATATATATATTTATAAAGAAGCACTGTTGTACACTAATTCATCTTAAGCAACATATAGAGGTAGTCAGGAAGAACAATATGATCTTGACAGCATCCAAAATCAACCTGGCATGTATTAATTGATTATATTGAAAATTGTGTTTGTTGATATAATGGTTATTTCAAATATACTGTATCTCCACATCCGTAAAAAATAAGTTGTTTGTATTGTATTACAAACCACTTCCCCTGATACCACCTCCTCTTCCTTGTTCCTAATCGTGACGATCAATGGATGCAAATGGGCTGATGAGCACATTCATTTTTCTTTAGGTAACTATCATTGCTGTCGATGTGCAAACAGTGATACAGCAGTACAGGTTTGGCAACTTAGAAGAATAGATTACATTGCTTGTTTATTTTGTACTGGCTATACTTTTATCTAGGCCTACGTTTAGCTTTTTGGATGTATGTATGTATGCAGGCAGGCAGGCTGTATGTATGTATGTATGTATGTACAGTATGTATGTATGTATGTATGTATGTATGTAATCAGTGGCACCTGCAGAAAATATTTAGTGGGGGGGCCAGAAGGGGCCAGTAAAAATCTTGGGGTGGCTACTAACACATTTGTAGAATTGTTTAAACTTGTCTAAAAGCACCATTTTACCACATTTTGAGATTGATCTAAGGACCTAAATCACTGAACGTAAAGGTGAGTATAATTATCTTTCGGGTAAGTAATAGCCTATAAGCAAGCAATACAATTATATTAAATAATAAAAATGCACATTTCCATATAGGTCTACATATTTTATAGAAAACATGACATTTATATTCATAATCATATTACCCATCTCCTTTGAGGTGATATTAAATTGAAGCTCATTGTATAAAATGTGTACAAGTAACTGCATATTCATATACAGATAGGCCTACCGTTCATAGTCAGAATAACCTGTTAACCATCAGCCATGTGTCTTCATTGCAAGGCCTAGAGATGACAGCGCTATGGGGGTTGAATGTCATTGGACGACAGTAGCTGCTCTTCACAATCCGAAGCGCTTACCGCCTTTGACGCGTCTTGCCGCCATAGCGCGTTACTACAGTTGGCGGAACCGAAAGGCTATGGCGATGCTGCGTCGTTTATTCATTCCAATGTATTTAGAGACACGAGGCGTGCAGGAGATAGCGTCCACATAACACACATGACTTGTTACAATAAGGTAAGCTTTTTTCCCCCACAATCAATGGTGATGATCAGCATCAGCCTGTGTGCTTTTCGATACCGTGAGCGTGGATGTGCAGCACATGTTCAAGTGCAATGCTACGTAATCCATTACATGCATTCCATCTACATTCATGATTACATTAGTAAATGATTACTATTTCTACCACGAGCGACGACATCTGTGAGATGCGATCGCCGATGGTTTCGCTAGATCATAGGATTTCAATTGACGAACAAAAGAGGCGGTCAGCATAGTGGCATTATGACTTTTCAAGGTACATGTCTGTAATCCACTGGTTGTCTACTTCAACACCATGGTCATCTTTATTGGATTATACAACGCTATTTGACGTCTTGATTTTTATGAAACAAATGAAGCTCGACGTGTGTTGGTGTTGAAACAAGCCAATTGGTAAGGCTATTTGCTATCTGTCCGTACAGTGTACTTAATATTACACGGCAGACCCTATCCACGCAACCCTCAACAAGGCGGCGAAGCAACCCCAGCTTTGTTGTGTGCTTCCGTGTGTTTGATGTTATGGAATAAGTAAAATGATGCTCGCCATGTTTTTAACTATGCAGCAAATTGAGATCTCTCATCAATTTGCCATGAGTCAGTAATGGTTCGTCGTGGTCGCTTCACCCATCACGGATTGTCACATGCTTTAGTGAGAACTATACGGCAGGCACACCTGCTTGGCTGCTTCTTATATGGTTGCGGGTTTCAAGAATCAGCCATTAGTGTCAAGCACCGTAGGTGCAGGCACCTATTATTTATTAGGTATTAGGTATTCACAGTGAAATTAGGTATTCAGGTATTCACAGTGAAAGGTATTCACAGTGAAACTGTGGATACCTTGTATTTCTAGGGATTCTTCTTAATTTTAATTTCAAACGCCCATAGCTCAGCCTGGGCAATGAAAGTACCAAAGGAAACCCTGCAATTAAGCCAAGCTTGACTAAGTGAAATTCAGCACAATGCTGCTCACCTTCTTCGGAAGGGAGGGTTGCTGGTTAATTTGCTTAGGTATGGGGATAGGATGACGGTTAAAGAAGATATATCTGGGCCAGGGAAAAGTAGTTTAGTATGCATACAATCATGCTAAAAGTCTGCCTATATCTAACAATAACTAGAGGAGTATCTGTATGTATGTATGTCTATTTTCCCGACAACCGCTTTTCCGCTGGATTTCACACTCGGCAGGTGTATTGGTCATGGCCCAAGGAAGTGCAGTGTGAAGTTGATGCGCGGTTCTCGAGAAATCCGCGTGGGGGCGGAAACCACGGATGCGGAAATTGACGGAGGTTGTGAAAGTTGACGTTACACCTTGTTGAATTTTGGGTAGTGTAGTGTCAAGTGTGCATGCTCTGAAAAGAGAAAAGTAGAGGGGCAAATTTTTAGATAAATTGTCATCAATGTTGATCAATGTGCAAAGTTACAAAAAAAGCAAGCCAGGGGAGCATGCCAAAAAAGTGGCATAATAATATTAACACTAAGAAAAACAATAGGTGCCTGCACCTACAGTGCTTGACACCTAATAATAATAATAATAATTTAAGCTTCAATAGGTATTCACAGCACGCACAGCCGAGGCCAGCGGCCGCCCTTTTCCAGCGATTTGCGGGGGCAAGTCACTCCGGGGGCGAAGTGTCCCCAAGCGATTTAGAGTGAATCAGAGTCATGGTTTGACTTTATGACGTTTATGTGTGATTTTGGGTCCCCTGTGGGCGAAGTGGTGCCTAGTGCTTAGCTGAGGACTGACTGAAATTGATCCTGTGATGTCATTTTTTGAGCTACACTAACTTGGCACCAAGTGGCTTGCAGGCCACTTAGATGGAGGCAGAGGAGAATGGTTTTGCAGGTGTGACCGGTCTGGTCCTGTGTTCATATGTTTCTGCGTTGTGTATTAAAGACAGACTGGATCTCTGCTTGCTTGATGACAGGGTTGAACTTTTACATTTGACAAGAGCTCTAACAGCCGCCTACCTCTCAGAACGCTCTCAGCAACTGAGGAGGAATCTCACGCGTTGATGACATCATCAAAAGATGCCAAATAAACGTTTCCTAAATAAATGAATAAAGCTCCCAAAAACTACTCACACTTACTTAGAAACAACTTAAAGCATAGAAAAATAATAAAACGAAATAAACGGAGATTTCTGGTGAACACATTTTATACATATGCTACACAGGCAGAGCAGGTGGTAAGTGCTAACATGCTAGCGCTCCTAACATGTGTGTGGTGGTGGCGGCTGGTTTTCCCAAAACTTTCACTGTACTGAAAAATTTATCCAGACGGATTTTATGGGTCCAAGAGGCAAAAATGTTCAGCATGTGAAATAAGGCCTATAAACCGAGTTTCAGAATTTGTTCCTCCATCGGGGAAGCAAGACTGAGCATTTAACTGTGACCGCAACTCATAGCGCCTCCTATGGGCGAAGTGGTACCAAACTTTTTGCTTACATATATGTGATACAATATATGTCAGACAAATTTGAAAACTTTTGCCCAAACTTTAATTTAAAGCACCATTAAAGTTTGTTAGAGGTATGGATTGTGTAGTTACCTTGCCGTGATGTAACTCCGAATATTGGCGCGATATCTTCAATAATTGCTCCTAGATTCAAACTTTTTGTTTTTTCTCTCCCCCATTGACTTACATTGCACGGCGAAACAGGTCTCAAAGTCACACTTTTAGCACACAAATGAATGCGAACAAAGCGGATTCTGCCAATGTATAAAATAACAAAACCTGAATCAGCGTTTTTTTCATGTGTTTACAATGATTGATAAAGATACTATTTTCTTCATCCCCTCACTGTAGATATACTGAATATGTAAACCGTCTCTCAGCTCGTGCTAGGGAAGGGGCGTGTTTTCGTTTATGTCCGTAGCCTATCAGTCTATTGCAGTCAAAAAGTTGAAAGCACAGCACAGGCTAGTTGAGTGTTTTCTCTGCAAATATTTCCAAAGAAAATGGTGAGGTGCGTTGTTCCAGGTTGCGGGAATTATAGAGATTGTGTCGGAAACATAGTTTTCCATCGTTTTCCATTTGCCAATACAGTTTTGTGCAAGCCATGGTTGATCGCCATCAGGCACCCTACTATCGATGCCCTCATTTTCTCCCGGCGGATTTCATCTCTTCCAAGGAGACTACTGTTAAAAACACAGCCGTACCGTCTATTTTTCCAGGATCAACAACAGTTTCTCAGGTAAGATGGCTAACTAGCTAGTAGTAGCAGCCTATAACTTGCTAATAAATTATTGCTATTGACTGTTGACATTTGCGAATGTATTCTACTTAGATCTGATCTTTGTTCATATTTGATCTGGGTTGATCTGGTTCAAGGTTCATGGCCAAGATTGAATAAGGGGTGGATGGGTAGGGAGAGGTATGGTTGGAAAATGTCTATATACCATTCAAAACTGTGATAACCCTTTCATTAAAAAAATACCCTGGCTTACTTGGCTACTTAGATTTGCAAACTGATTCCTGAGGAGCAAAGCAGAAGAAGGGGGTGGGTGAGGACCAGGTAGTTAGACAGTAAGTTTGGGTGGGGAATGCCAAAGTAGTCTGATAAATTGAATAATAGTATTTTCTTTTCAAAGCAGGGAGAACTTTATCAGGAATTTGCTAAACCAGAAACACAGCTATTACACCGGTCTGTTGATATTCATCCATTGTGTTTCATAGAAGCATACCGTTTCATGTGTTTTGTAGTCTGATTGTGTGTTCATTGTTTGTTTAACAGTGTTTTATAACATCATGTAATACATAACCTACTAGTGTTTATGTCTATTTCATGACTTTTTTTATGTATTAGGCAATTTCTGAAAAACGCCCATCCTGTATTACCAATCTTACATTGAACAGTCCTACGGTCAGAAAGGCCTCTTCTACACAGGCATGCCCACACAGATCATCATCTGGATCATACTACGGCATCACCCCTGTTCAGCTCTTGGCATAAGGTATTTAGTCATACAATGTGTGTATATCTAGCTGTTAGTTTTACTACAGTACAATCAACTTATAAACTGTTTGGTCTAATGTATAACCCACCCTCTGTCCATAGCAGGATGTTGCCAATCCACAGTCAAATCCCCCCCTCCATAGGACTTTGCCAAACGGGTATTTATGTTGTCTAGCTATTTTATGGAATGAGCATATGTGTGATCTCTAGCTATGTTCATGTTTACCATTGCACTCACATTTGTCATGGTTTAGCCATCCACTCTGCTACTCTCTCTCTCTCTCTCTCTCTCTCTCTCTCTCTGTATGTATGTATATATACACACACACACACACACACACACACACACATTTGTTTATTACCTTGTTACCACTGTCTTCTGACAGTGATTGCTTATTTCAGGAAATCCCTGGTTCTGAAAACATATCTGAGGTTCCGCCATGGCCTCATTTTGAGTACTTACCCACATTGGGGAAGTACTACGGTGTCAGCTCAGCAACAGAAGGTATTCATTTTTTCTAAAGATGTACCGGGCAATAAAGATGTACTCAATTTTATTTAAAATATATATTATATTGCAAAGGTGTATGCAGCAAGTAGCGTCATGGCCACAAGTGTGAGGAAGGTTGAGGGGGCTGAATACATCTCAGATGATGTGCACAGTTTCTTGCTAGTTTACTGGATGTATACTATGGAATATGTCACCCATACCTGTGTAACACAGATGTTCTTGTGAGTTTACCAGAGGAAACAGCTGATGTAAATATTGGAAATTTCGTCCATATCCGTCTCTGCGTCCACCACAGTCTCTAGCCTCACCTTCACCTGCCCTTGCTTCACTCAACATGAGATTTAGTTCAATGGAGCTGGGTTTGACTAATTTGCCTCAAAACAATGAACTACTAGCCTCAGCTGTCCTTTTCGTCAATCAACTGTCACCAATCAATTTATTATCTTAATTTTAATGAAATAATAGATCTGCTGTTTTGTCCCTTTTTTGTGTCTACAAACTGTAATTGTAACATAAAGGTGATTGCTGTCTTTCTATCTACTTCCAATGTTTTGAAGGTTTGAAGACAAAACTGGTGTCTCAGTTCAACAGGAAGGTAACCAGAGAACTCCAAGACTTGGTCAAAAGCATGACAAACCACCTGCGGTGTGACAAAGGAGTTGGAGTCCTACAAGGTGCTGTGCTCCATTGTCTTGGACAAAGGTCTGCTCTGTGATCTCAACCAAATGGCCCATTTCAAACATACAGGTAATCTTTTACTCCATTAAAAGTTGAAAAACTTTGTGCCTGGCCCCCACTTTTCTGTGCCCTGTATTACAGTCCAAAGTACAGTTGTGCTTGAACGTAGGTGAACATTATTGGAGTCTGTGTTTTTCACATATTTCAGACATAAATCTTTATTATATATTTTTCTAAGATACCATTTCTGATAAAACATGAAATCATTAAAGGAAGAAAAAAAAGGAAAAAAAACAAGAAATATCATTGTGTGCATTTGTACTTGAACGTGCGTGCCTCTGGAATGTGCTTTAGGGGATTTTGTTTCGTTTTCATCATTGAACTCCCCCAATTCACTGACATTTAGGGGTTCCTTGCATAAACAGCTGACTACAAGTCCTTCAATGTTGTTTGGGTCCTAGCATCAACTCAGACAATGTATGTGTATCTGTGTATTCAAGCAGCTACACAGTGCTGTGTATCTGCTTGAATATTTGGAATCTGCCTCTTTCTGCATTGCTTCAGGTCACGGAAGCATGGCCTGTCAATATTCAGAAAAATTTGAAAGTAAAACATAAAATTCACTGACTTTCTTGTAATGGCGATGTCACCAGGACCAGAGGCAATTAACCAGCCGCCCAAAATGGCACTACCATCAACATGAATAATGATAAGCATGGTCTTATCGTGGTGGATGACAATGCAATGACAATGTGAATAAGACACCTCTTGTTATGGCTAAAATAATCAAGTTTTGACTCGTATGTCCATTCAAAAGTCCTGTTAAAAAGGCCAAGATTCTCTCTCCAGTTCTCTCCTCCACCTTCCTCCAAAGTGGCAAGCCTTTAGTCTCAGACATCTTCGAGGGCAATCCCTTCCCCTGGTGAGGTGTTTACCTACAACACCCGGCTAAGCCCCCTCCCCAAGACCACTATCAAGAAGAAGAGAACAGCACCAATATCTCTACTGCTCGGACCCCTGCCGTGCTGCTCTGCATCGAATATTTGGACCAACATATCGAAAGTTTTGACCATAACAAGACGTGTCTTATTCATGTTGTCACTGCATTGTCATCTACCGTTATAACACCATACCTGTCGTTATGCATATATGTTTTTAATTTCAAATTCCACTGAGGAATGACAGGCTGTACTTCCGTGAACTGAAGCCATGCCAAAGGAGTCATGCAACAAGACGATGATCCGAAATATTAATGCTGATATACATTATATTGGCTCAATGAGAAGACGTCCAGCATTTTACATTGAGAGAAGGACCTGTAGTGAGCTGTTCATGTGAGGAACCTCTAAAATCTAGAGTTCAATGATGAAAACAAACTGAAATCCCCAAAAGACCATACGATTGACTATTAATTAATGCCAAGGTTTCACATGGTAATGCACACAAGGATATTTCTTTATTTAGTAAATAATCCATATATATTCAAACTACTTTCCTGTAATCATGTAATTCCATATCAGAAAATGAACATATATAATAAATATTTATGAAACGTGAAAAAAACACTATTCCAATATGGTTCCCAAACTTTTATGGACTACTGTAGGTATAACAGCAACAATGTATTACTAAGACTGCCAAGAATGTGGAATCTCTTTTTACTCTTCACAAACAATATCAGCATAATAATAACATTACTTTGTGCTACCTCAAATTTCACATTGATATCCACAGCAATAAACTTCCTCACTTCTCATGTTTTCGTACAACGATAGCCCTGAGGTGCAAACCAGATAAATGTTTTTGTGTCCCTGTTTTATTTTACAGGCCAACTGGAGGTGTATCATGTTCTGATGGCATAGTGGTACAGCAACCACAGCTGCACCACCAAGTCCCCTTGGTTCAGTGTATCTGGGGATAGTCTGGGTCTGCTGGGGTGGACGACCGCTCCAGATTAGCTATGCTCGCTGCCTCACACTCCCGCAGCTCTTCGTCGGTATATTCGGGGTCACGTAGATAGCCGGCAACTGTGGAAAGATCGTCGTGGTCTTCCTCTAAAAAATTCTCCCCCAAACATGGTTTGTTTACTTGCTGAATTCAGCCGGCTTCAGGAGCGGATGTGGACATTTGGCCAATCTGAAAACACAGTGATTCTGTCTCGAAAGCTAACTACCTGATCATCTTCCTAATTCAAATAGTAAAATCAACACGAAGTGGACATTTTTGTTTCCAAAAAACGCTGAATTGGGTTTTGTTATTTTATACATTGGCATAATCCGCTTTGTTTGTGTGCTAAAGTGGGACTTTGAGACCTGTTTCGCCGTGCAACGTAAGTCAATGGTGGAGAGAAAAAAAGCACTATTTTGGATTATTAAGTGTGAATCTATGGAGCAACTATTGAAGATATCTCGCCAATATTTGGAGTTACATCATGGCAAGGTTACTACCCAACCCAAACCTCTAACAAACTTTAATCATGCTTTAAGTAGACTTTAAGTAGTCTGGCAGACGGAAATGCGTTGTGTACCTTTAAGAAAAGACGCGACGGCATGTAAACACGCAGCACTACGGTGTTTAGTTTGGACTAGTTAGGAGTGGCAGCACACGGTTTTCTGACCGTGTCAAGAAGTTTAGACATAAACGAAGACTGTAAAGGAACGTGCAATAAATGAAGCATCACTTTAACAAAGGAGAAGGCATCAGTGAGATTACTGTTTATTCGAATAAGTCAGGCCAACACACTCACTCGCGCACTAAGAAAAGGAGCTATAACGGTACCATAGACTGTATCATATCGATAATACACACCCAACACCGATTTAATCTAACATATAATCAAATGTAATAGTTTCGCCTGTGATACGCTCTGCACATATCCATATGCACAGGCAGAGAAAATGACAGCTATGCTGTTCTCTGGTCCTCTGCCCGCCTCTGCCTTCATGGCTTTCTGCCACCGGCTGTGGTAACTAAGCTTTAGATAATAAATAATGAGTAATAGTTCCATGGTGATGTTTTCAGATCGAAACTTGCAATTGATGGGTCATTTTTGGGTCAATTTTGTCCTTCCTTTTTATATATATATATTCCAAGCATTGTTATTTTTCCTCTTTTTTTTTTAAACTGCATTGGCAATGTATTATTATGTTTATTTCCAATGCCAATAAAGCTCTTTTGAATTAAATTTAAGTGAGATAGAGAGCGATAAAGGTGAAAGATAAAAAGATACAGATGGTGACACTAAGAGTGAGATTGGCATGAAGCCTAATAATTATTATCAGTTTGGCATGGGGACGTATGACACTTCCATTTAAAAGCCTAGTAAGGAGATATTAGTCTTATTAATGTATAGCTTAGCCAATAATTGCCAATATTGTTTGTGTAACTGCATTAAATCAGTATTTCCACAGTGGTTATTTGTTGTGTTAAACAAAATATTTCCAAACATAACCTCAGAGTTGCTGCATTTCCCTTCCAGTAAAGACACATGTGTGTGGACACACCAGTGTCTTAAAAAAGAATTGTGTGCCAAGATAACATCAGGAGTATAGTTTTTGTTATTGAGAATCGTATACAGAAGTCTGAGTATCAAGTAGTGTTCCATTCCAAAAATACTTCAAAACAGCCTTTGTTTACCATACGGCAGGAAAAGCTACCTGGTCCAAATCAAACAACCCTTCTACTGTGATGTAGGATATCCAGCAGCGTATTCCCACTTTGAAAAAAAAAAGAAATAAAGGAAAAACTCAATTTATGATCTTGATAGGAGTGAAATATAAATTTAGTTGTTGGTTTTTTGATTCATAAACAATATCCGACATTCTGGGGACAGAAACAATAAACTGTGCTTGAAAACATCACCACCCTAACGGTGTGTATTGTTGTAGCAGAGTGCCCTGGTTCACCTTTGAGCACTGGCTGGGCCGTCCCTTATTATTACCTAATGATGATGTTCTTGGTCTTCCTCTACCCTTATAACCCCTCCCTCTCATCTCTAAACGTTTAAGAGACGATACATTTTGGGATGAGGGTATTGAGAAGCTGTTCCTTGACCCTAGACTCCCTTATTGTTTAAGCAGCAGTTTGGATAACTGGTTTTCGAAACAGACAACTCATTCCAAAGCCTTGTTTTGTAAACTAAGAAGATGGAAAGCAAATATATGCATAGTAAGTAATGACTTCTATAATGTTGCTCATCTCCTTTGTTGGTAGCACTTTAAAATAACTGCAACTTTGAAGCATTGATAAAGTAGTAGTAAATAGTTTATATAGCATTTATACATATTTATAAATGCTTAGTAAGGTGTAGATAGTCCTCACTTTAGATGAGCTCACACAAAATACTTAGCTAATGCTTTCTAACTACCTGAACTAATCATGAAGTGCAGCATTGTTAAGTGTTCATACGGCATTATTAACAAATTGTGAATAGTTTGTAAATCATTAACCTCCGCTTTCTTAATAATCTTATAAATGATTATCTCATTATCTTATTAATCATTTATAATTGATTATGAATTGCTTACTAATGAGTATTCATGTAATTCATTACCCCCCTCTCCTATCCACGCACACCTCAGCCAACTGAATAAAGGCCTCCACACATGAAAGCTCAAGCATAGAGTGCACGCTTAGAAGTGCATCTGCTTTCATTCCACTCCCATGTTAATCAATGAGCACTTCCACACCGCAGGCGGAGCTGAAGCGCATTGCGGAGTGCAGCGCTTTTAAAGTTAAACCCTTCCTTTTCTGAATTGTATTATCCCAGCTTATCGCAAGTTATCAACTTTGTCCGCTTCATTTTTCGTCCAGAATCACAGTGCTTGTGCCTCATGTCTGCTGATATTACTTTAACTATTACATGGCTATGTCTTTATTTTCTCTACTTTCACATGTGAGTTAGGCATACAACTGACTAGCTAGAGTTAGCCTATTTAGATCTTCATGTAGATTGTGAGGTCAACATGTTGACCTTGAATTGTAAACTCAGTGCCTGTCGAAGCACTGCACCACTGTTTATTTAAATTCTGTTTATTGGATTCAGATTTTTGGTGTTTTGATGTTGATATATTATGATTTGTATGGTATATTTCATACACATTCTGTGTATCCACAGATGTTACCATGTTTGATCACATTTTTGGTCTTAACCAGTTATATAAATACATTTCAAGATGGAATAAGCTTTTTTAAAATCTTTTTATTAACTTTGTACAGTACAAATGGACAAAATGAATTCACCATCCACCATGTTTTGTGATTTACATGTGTAACATTACACACAACTGCTGCCTTCATAATATATAAGGCATTGTGAAGTTCTAACTACCTTGTGGGCTGGTATTTGCAAATGCACACACATACACACAAGGCAAGACATACGGATATGGATGTATTGTTCACACACAGTACCTCATACCTACAAACACATCTCTGAATCACAGTATTCGCTTCTGGATACTTGCCGAGTTGCCCATACTTTTAATAATACGGCTCTAAAACATTAAGAAGCTACTGGAACCCTGCACTATCTACAACTAATGTACTGGTCAAGTGCCACAGTTATTTTAGCAGTAAAGTTGGCTGCTGCTGTCTACCACAGCTAGTAATATACTATGTAACTGTGTCACATAGTGAAAATGAGTGAGGTAGAATGCAAATTTGATGTTTTACCTACTTTCTGCATTCAGGTTTTTTATGATATGCCATCCATCCACATCGTTATCTCAGCAAGCATGTTGATTTGTTTTTGGTAAAAGAAATGTTTAAATCCACAAAAAACGTTTTTGTCAATGTCAAACTTTTGACTTCTAATTGTCTCGCAGCGGGAACTAAACTTTTATAGCCATTGTAGGTAGATGATTTTATATCATCCCAGAGGGGTGAAGATTTGGGATTATCAAATTAAAGGTTTTCTAAACAATCCTGTAATAATCATTATCATAAATGAATTGCAATTCATCCATCATACAATGTGTGTTTCATTGTTTCACAGAAAGAATAACTCATATAACATAATTGTTTACATTTGTGAAATTCTCTCATGCCCCCTCACACTTTGAAAACCTCTGAAATAAAGTATTAAAAAACTGAAATAGAAGTCTGTTGAACAACTACTGTACAATTTAGCAAGAATTTCCAATCCTGGCAAAATCCCCCAGGCCAATCAGCTTGGAGTTTGGCTCTGTGATTTTCAGTTGCCTTCTTGTTAGCCTTGAGAGCTACACAAGATACAAGATGTTACAATGGCTGCTCGTAATGAATATCAATCTGCGGATCACATGAGGAAGTCTTACTGAATGACGGATATTTATTTGAGCCAGAAATGAGGAAATCTTACAGCAGAGACAGCAGCAGACAATGTGCAACAGCGTGTTTAGCATCTCATTCAAGTAATAAAGTATCGCTGCATGGACGTTTGAAAAATATTACCATTACTAAACCACTATTTTCAGAGTTTACTCATGCACTTTCAGCGTATCATTCAATGAATAAAGTAATAATGCTTGTAGTATTAGTCCCTTTTTATTGCTCAGATATAATTCTTCAAATGTGATTACCCTTCAGGGTTCATAGGTCAGTATCTCAGTTTGGGGTCCACTGACATCCCTCACATATGGCCGAGACCTTTTCAAGTATTTGGTTTTGTTCTATGACAAAGTAAAAAATATCACTACCATTGTAGTGGTGTGTCAGGTGTGGATTTCAAGATCACTGACAATCCAAATGGGATGAAATCAGTAAGAAGAAATATTTGTATTGTCTAAAATCATTAGATGTACTAAAGATGTATTTATTCACATTAAATGCTAAAAAAAGAAGCAAATTATATCAGATTGTATCTGCTTTAGATTGTCAGTGATCTTGAAATCCACACCTTCATAAAATATATTTCACTTTGCCAATTACATATGCAGATTTTGATGTCTCTTCCCGGACAAAATGAACCCCCATGAATAAATTTTGTTCACTAATTCCTTCTGTTACTTTTAATGTTTAGAACAAAATGTGAACCCTCTAGACAATGCACCATGTTTGCATCAAGTTTCTTTACTAAATGGTGCCAATGCTCGCAACATTTTAGTTTTTGTGTGTTTGAACTGGGTGCAAGGAAATTTCTTTATAAGTTTAACATCTACAAGTAGGCTTGAGCATGCACAATATGCAGAACATTAAGTGTATTCATTTAACATGCTACGTCATTACTACACACTACTATTTCAGTTTTGTAATACTTTATTTTGATAAAGAAGCATACAATTAAACAAATATATTGGACATTACATTGAAAACAGAGTTGCAATTAAGTAGACATTAAAAATGGTAAGAACATGAAAAAAAGAAAATACCAATACCATATGTTGATAGTTCTGGTAGCATTTTGTTTTTCTGATTTATAAAGTGTTTTTTATACATTTACATTTACACATGATGTACGTCATCCACTGACCAGAAGTTCGGCCACATTGAATATAATAATTTGTGTATTATTTGCAGTTTTCTCAATTAGTTTTGGCGAGCAAGATTTTCCTTTGGCGGTCTGTGAAATAATTTTTGTGGCCGGCAAATCATTTTCCATACAGAAGTAGTTATATAGAAGTAGGAATATTCCCCCAGCGTCAGAACTAAGGGTGTGCTTGATTTCGTATCAGAACCCACCGAAGTCGGTGCGTTCTGCTATTATAGCATATCATCTTTAATATAGTGACAACGAAGTGAAACTAATTCATGAAATGTTTTCAATTCTTCGGACCACGCTGTAATTTTGTATGTATTTTGGTTGTGCTTTCTCCTGGCACCACCACAGCGCTACATGCGGATACTGTGGGTGGAACGTATTATTTTATGTTGAAATGCAACGTAATGCAGGGTTCACAAAAACGTACACCGTCAACGTATGCTTTTGGTGACTGGTTGCGTCAAGTTACGACGCCATGGGTGTCCTCCGGCATCACCTGAAAGACGCAATGGCCTCTGACAGGGCGTAAACGTGACGAGATGGTGAAAATATGCTATTCTTGAGTACGGTGTATGAGGTGTCAGTTTACTAAATAACACCTGATTAAGAATCAAAGGAAAAACTATTGGTACAATGAGTTTAGCTTTCCTGGAAAGTAAAGAAATATGACAAATGAAAATGTTTGATAATTTTAAACAAACCTCCACATTCATGTCTAAGCTGTTTCTCTGTCTCTTTTCTCAATAGGGCATTGTGAACCAGCAGCAACCTCAACATGAAGCCATCATTCCTATCTCTTGTTTAGTGAGTAGAAAAACATTCCAGCGAACGGCATTTGACACTGTGAACCCATGGAGACCAAAGTACAACTCAGGATATAATAGAAAAGCCAGAGTTAATAAGCTAACAAATTGAATATCTCTGAATATCTCTATCTAATATATATCTCTATCTCTGAGCCAATCCTCTGAAGCCCTGATTCATCGTTCAATCATCTCTATTGCGTCCTCAGTTCGAGTTTCTGCCACCTTAGCTCCCACCGCCCATTCCTCTCCTCTACAGTGCCCCTCAGTGGGGCAATGCCAGTCTTGCTAAATGCTGATGCATCCTTTAGCTCCAAGCAGGAGCTCCTGGACCTGCAGGACTGCCCGCTAGGCTCAGCAGAAGACACCCCCAGCCCTGTGGGCTCTCAGACTGGGAGCCTCAAAGATTCAGGCCCCAGGAGCCCCGGAAGTCTCGGAAGGGATTATGGCCCCATTCAGCCCCAAATTCTCACTGGCACAAGCACACTCCCAGGGCAGATTCATACTGTGGACGGTATCATCATTGCAAAAACCCCCATCTCAGATGACATGGATCCACTATGTGGCTGGGGGGCCCTGACTCCCAAAGCCATTCAGGTCTTCAACACCCCTCGATGGTTGCTGTTCTTCCTGTGCGCTGCCTCTTTCCTCCAGGGCATGATCATCAACGGCTTCATCAACACAGTGGTCACCTCCATTGAGAGGCGCTTTGACCTGCGCAGCTACGAGGCCGGCCTCATCGCCAGCTCCTACGACATCGCTGCGTGCGTGTGCCTGGCATTCGTCAGCTACTTCGGTGGGACCGGCCACAAGCCTCGCTGGCTGGGCTGGGGAGTGCTTATCATGGCCCTTGGATCGCTGGTGTTCGCCTTGCCCCACTTCACCACACCACCCTACCAGGTCAGCTTGCCCGAGCACACAGGAATGTGCTCTGCCAACCGTACCAGCCAGTGCCACAACAAGGAGAGTAAAGGGCTCTCCAACTATCGTTTTGTATTCATGTTGGGCCAGTTTCTCCATGGTGTGGGGGCCACACCGCTCTACACGTTAGGGGTCACATTCCTGGATGAGAATGTCAAGTCCAGCTATGCTCCTGTTTATATAGGTGAGACGTGCACCTTACACATGGCACATAATCAGTGGTGTATATAATATACATTTATAATCACAAGTACTTCCCAAACACACTGCTCTATATAATCTATTCTATCTCTTACTCTATCTTCATCTAATCTCATATGAGGCAATGAGGAAGAGGGCCCTTGCATTGCTGTCATCAGAAAGATGAATGGCTCATTTACTGCCTGAATCATAATCTTGACCCTTTGAGATCCCTAGTCCCTTCACATTTATCCTATTCAACACACCAAGAATAGTATGAAAAGCCTTTCCTTTAGGATTCCTACTGCATGGGCCATTTCCAACTTAGTCACGCCATACTACAATCCATGCACTTCAATGCACTGACCCCCTACTGGCCTATTCACTTGCTCACTTACACACGCTGTCTCATGTGAAAACCTGTATTTCAGGCAATTCAATCACTGCCAAGAACAATGGACCCTCTTTAATCCCACAGACCAGAAATTCGGAAACCGGAAATCGGAAATTGTCGGTTACTGTTCTGACACGCCTGTGCTCTGTCTGTCTTTCTGTGTTCCTTCTCTCCCCAGGGATCTTCTACACAGCAGCCATTGTGGGTCCAGCTGCAGGCTATCTGCTGGGGGGCTACTTTCTCAACATCTACACTGAGACCCACCTGACGTAAGCATTTCATAGAACAGAATAGGGGTCGACTTGGTGGCTCACCATATAAGTATACCTTGTAGCAACCCCGGTTCGATTCCCACCTGCAGTCATTTGCTACATGTCATTCCCTCTCTCAACACACTTTCTGGTCAATTTTCGCTTTCCTGTCCATAAAGGCAAAAATGCCTAGAATAGAATATTAGATACAGTACATTATTCACAGCAGTATCTATGTGTGTGTGCATGTACAGAACAGAGCTGACTCCAGAGAACCCTCTGTGGGTGGGGGCCTGGTGGATCGGGTTCCTAGCAGGAGGGGCAGCAGCTCTGCTCATTGCCCTTCCTATCCTGGGCTACCCTCGACAACTACCAGGTAACTGTCCTAGTGCAAAACTACCGTTCTCACTGAACATAGAAGAAGTAAAAACAACACAATATGCAGAAGTTACTTACTGTTCTTCTCCATACGTTAGTTCAAAAGAGTATTTATTCTGCCTATAATTCTTATTCTTATTATATTATATTATTATTAGATAATTATTATCATCTGCTGAAAGATAAGAAAGAAAAGAAGAAAGAAGACGCTAAGATGAATGACTACAATTGTGGTTCCAAAAAGTAATAGTAGCAGCGCTACAATTAAAAATGGCGATTCTATGTTTCCTCCTTCCTGCAGGCTCTCAGAAGTATGCAGCCATGCGTGTTTCTGAAGCACACCAGCTTAAGGATGGAAGTCACACCACAGCCTCTGACCCACAGTTTGGTAAATCAGTCAAGGACATGCCCAGGTAGGAAGCTGACAGCTAGGTAGATCCTAGAGCTAGAAGCATAGATAATATGATTTATGAACTCTCTAATAAGTCCAGTTAATTATTGGATGCACACTATACAATGGAGGGATATACTTGTACATGATAGACTTTAGCACAAGCATAGACTTTCACAATTTTGTATTAATCTCTCTCTCTCGCTCTCTCTCTCTCTCTCTCTCTCTCTCTCTCTCTCTCTGAAATATAATTAAATCGTCAAACATACAATACAAAAATCTATACAATATATACAAAATCTAAAAGTGTATATGGCCCTGTTTACACAAGAGAAATATAATATATATATATATATATAATACACCGGTTCACACGTAAGGGAAATTTATGAGAGATCCCTGCTGGATATGCGCACGCACATACATGTGCATGTGCGTGCGCATAGTGTGTTGTTTTATGTCTTTGTTCTTATGTTTCTATGTTTTATGTTCTTATGTTCTATGTTTATTGTCTGCAACCCACGCCCTAACCACATTCCTCATGACCCTAAGGGTTGCCTGGCAATAAAAAGCTTTCTGATTCTGATTCTGATTCTGATGTGTGTACCAGTTTACATTGCTTTGGATAACGCCGCGAATCATGTTTATTGTTTAATAATGGATCTAGGACTCACAGAATCGTAATAAAAGTTGGCAGTCTAGATTGAATGTAGATCACATCACTCGTATAACCGTTCCCGCCTGTTTAGACAGAGAAAACATCTCTCCGCGTTGCGATCTCACAACCGTATTCAAAACGCTCATGTAAACAAGGCCTTAAATAAAGTGAGTACTTGCCTAATATTATAATATTACAGAAAAGCATTGTAATTAAGGTTGCTTTCTCTCTCTCTCTCTCTCTCTCTCTTTCATGCCATCTGCTATATACAGATCTGTGTTGATGCTCTTGAAGAACCCTACCTTCCTGTTCCTGTGCCTGGCCGGCGCAACAGAGGCCACCCTCATCGCTGGCATGTCCACCTTCGGACCCAAGTTCCTGGAGTCCCAGTTCAACCTCAGTGCCTCTGAGGCCGCCACATGGTTTGGTGAGGGAACCATAGACAGACAGGGACGGAAAGGAAGACAGACAGACAGACCAACAGACATACATATATACATACATACATGCAGACAGAAAGGCAGACAGACAGACCAACAGACAGGCAAACAGAAGGACAGGCAGACACAGTTCATAGTATTTAAACTACACCCATGCATATGTACACTTTTCACTTCATAGCTTTTTATACATTTTATTTCTTAATCAATTAATTTAATATTCATGTCCAGTTATTTGTATTTTGATATCCTTTACTTCATTGCGTTTACATATCAGGAAAGAAATCCTTGCTATGTGCAAACTCACCTGGCAATGAAGCTCTTTCTGACTCCCGGATTCTGTGACTCCCCTCCTTCTCTCCAGGCTTCATGGTGGTGCCAGCCGGTGGGGGGGGCACCTTCCTGGGGGGCTACATCGTGAAGCGCCTGAACCTGCGCTGCCGCGGCATCATCCGCTTCTGCATGCTGTGTGCCTTGGTCAGCCTGCTAGCCATCTTCATCTTCCTCATCCACTGCCCCAATGTGCCCATGGCGGGGATCACTGAGCCCTACCACTACCACAGCCACCAGTACCAGTACCTGACCAATCACACCAGCAACCAGCCACTCAGAAATAGGTGCGGTTTGTGCTAATGTAAACAGAGTGGCATGTTGTGTGTGTTGCCTAATGCACTGTATATTGGATGTGATCTGTAGCAGTATGTAGCCGACTGTCTATTAGTACATACATAAATGATGGTTGAAGCTTTTTTAAGTAGTGAAAATCATGAATTAGTCGTTTATGTCGTGCGTTATGCATGCAGTAAGTAAATACTCTTTCAACTAACACAGGCAACTTACCGTCCTATGTTTAGCCTCATTAAGTGTCTTTCAAGTGAAGCTGAGAACAAGCATTCAATTAAAATGTGGAGAAGCTACAAAAACGTTTTATGGCTGCACAACCTAGTTTCAAAATAAAACAAGTGCTCATTATTTTAACATCATTAACGCTCTCTCTCCACTTTCCTCCCCTCCACACCTCCTAAAACA
>OMNO01079017.1:1418-13463 GCA_900303215.1 Trachyrincus scabrus | reverse complement strand
CACACCCTCACACACAGAGAGAGAGAGAGAGAGAGAGAGAGAGAGAGAGAGAGAGAGAGAGAGAGAGAGAGAGACTCACTGACAGAGCAGATGAATATATAGTCTAAATATGTCCTAGTGTGTATTTTTCATTATGCAGTTGTGGCATTTATTGGGTGGAATTCACTTCTATTCACCTCTTAATTAGGAACCAAATTAGTAAACAATCAATGATTACAGTTCTTTTTTAATGTAAGGTTTCGTGGTATCAGGTGTTTTTCATGTACGCCGTATATATGTCTTACTTACTCCTGCAAGATCTTCAGCCTGTCTCCCTTCTTGAAGCCCAAGTCATCCGCATGGTTACCCTCATAGTCAAACAATGCAGTAGCAATGCACTCTGCTTCTGATCGATAGAAAATAATATAATACAAAATATGTAACGTGTGTGTGTGTGTGTGAGAGAGAGAGAGAGAGAGAGAGAGAGAGAGAGAGAGAGAAATACTTGAAAAATAGTTTGCATTACATATGCAATATAAGATAAACATGATGTGAAATAAAACATGAATATAAAGTGTACTGCAAGTAATATAACTCACAACTTACCATCAGATACTGTTGAATCTGATTGTGTTTTGCCCTGTTGATGTATATAAATAGAGAGAGCAGGAGAGAGAAGAGTATATTAAAGTATACTTATTTACTTATAAAGTATATTTTCCCCCTATATTTCAATGTGGTGAAACCTAAACAAGGGAAACAAATCATGTCATGTTAACACACACACACACACACACACACACACACACACACACACACACACACACACACACACACACACACTATATATTTTGTACCATTTTGGTGGGGGTGTTTATCGATAAATAATTTAAATATGCAGAATTACATTGTTCAGAGCTCTGATTGTAAGACTGCAAGGACAGAGATGGTAGGAAACTCCTGCCATTATTAAACGAGCAACCCACACATCACAGTAACTACATAATACCTATATTGTACCCTATCGAAATCATCGCATTCGACAGCAGTCCCGACAACCTATGCGAACAGTGTGTGCAAGACTGTTGCCTCAGTAAAGGGAAAATCCCACACAATAAGCAATAATACATTGAACAAACTTTGGTGCTTTCCAACCTTCTCTCTATCTATCCGCATTAGGGATATAGTATGAAAAACAACCTTATCTCTATCTATCCGCATTCGGGACATAGTGTGAAAAATGACGGAGTTATTCACCATTTGTTCATTTGCATATGCTACCCACAATGAAATGATACAAAGCCACTTGAATAATAGGTGATCTCTTTAACACTGGAAATCGACATGTGCCCTATACCACCAGGGAAATTAAAGACGTCAGATCAGAAAATAACTTATTCCTTGAACTACATCGTTATTCTGGTGAGCTGCTGTTTTACATCTGTGTCACTTCCTTATTCCTCTACAGCGTTCCTGACAGTCAGTACAAAGTTGCTTCACCGGAAGCAATGATGACCAGAGAAACTGCTTTCACGGTATTTAAATAAAAAATGTGAACACAATTATCTGTGACACGTATCACATATAGCATACAGATACAGACAAAACAACATAGAGTGAAAAAACAACAAAAATAATAATACAAAACATAACATAAAAGGGGAGGGACTGGTTTTGGTGCATTCAATTAAATATTAATCCATAGGCCTACCTGATATTATAATGTAATGACTAACATACAAGCTACACACACAAGGATATGTTCTGTGTGTGTGTGTGTGTGTGTGTGTGTGTGTCAATAAGTAAATGAAGTACATCTAGACACAGTTAAAAAGAGGATCTTGGAAGTGTGAGCTCTTTTAAACACTTTGCCCCGACACCTCTGCTTACTCCTCCAGCCTTTATATTCTCTAATTCTGTCACTTACCATTCACATTTAGTCATTTAGCAGATGCTTTTATCCAAAGCGACTTACAAGTGAGGCTGAGACAAATCAAAGCATGCAATCAAAATTGGAATAGCTAAATAAAATAAAATAGAGTGCTGCACAACCTAGTTTAAAACAACAACAACGACAACAACAACAACAACTGGACAGGGGAGAGACCATGGGAATCAGAAAATACAAGGCATGTACTTTCTTTTTTGTATTAGTGGTAGTGCGAACAGTAACGGCAGATAACACATATCATCAAAGTGCTTTGTAACGTCCCACAACAATTTCTGCATTTCTAAACTTCACAAAAATGTTACAGCTCAACTTACCGCCTTGAATGGCGAGTTCCCCACGGTGGGGTCTTTGACGTAGTGGGGGCTCACGGCTCGGCTGTGTAACTCCTCCTTCCCCCCTGCTTTGCGGGGATTCTGCTGTTTTGAGCCCACACAGCCCATGCTCAGGGTTGGCAGGAGGACACCCCTGACAGAGATGATAGATGGTTATATCACAGAAATGCCCTAGCTCCCACAGGCCAATCATATTGTGAGATTCCCTCATTTTAGTAGATGGTTTAATCTGGTCAATTTTTGGGCACCCTTGGAGGAAAATGTATCCGGCACCTATGGGCTGATATAATTATGGTGTCCATTAAAGATGACATGATATATCATGACGCATAATATAGCATATGTGGTGTGTAATTAAAAATAAATAAAAAAGTAGGATTCAATATTTCCATTACAGTCTTTTTTACACACCTGCACTATAATAATATAACAAAAACTTTATTATTAGTAGGGCTGGACATGAATGTAATGATAATCATGGAAAATTCACATGATAACAATATACATCACAACATAAATACAACATATCATTCTATACGGTGTATCTGAAGGTCAAACATTGATCTATATCATAGTTTAAGTATATGGTCTCTGACTAAAGCAGTAGTATTTCAGATCTCTCAGATTTTTTGAAACATAGCTTCTCTCATATCTTGTCATCTTCTTATCATATCTTTTTTACTAATGAACTGGTGACATGATCAGTTGATATATTAATTTCATGTATATACTTAATACTATTGAAAAATAAACAATACTATTGAATAGACAACAGCTACATGCAACGCACAAACCACTTGTATGACATTGTTTTATTTAGTGTACCATGTTGTGACCTTTTATGTTGTGCATGAATATACTGTATATTTCTGAAAGTGTGTGTGTGTGTGTGTGTGTGTGTGTGTGTGTGTGTGTGTGTTTCTACACAGAGTGAATAGAAATAAGTAGAGCTTTTTATGATTGTTTATGACTGTATTTTATGACTCTTAGAGAGAGAGAGAGGGAGAGAGGGAGACAGAGGGAGACAGAGACAGAGACAGAGAGAGAGAGAGAGAGAGAGAGAGAGAGAGAGAGATGTTTTTGAGAGTGGAAAGTAGAATACGGATACTGAACATAATTTAATGAATAGGGGAAGTTACTGTTCATCAATAGGATCACACAGCTAATTATTTACCTGTTCTATTTTGATATTGAGAATTGTGGTCCGACAACTATAGTGTATAGAGACTAAGGATTAAATATGCGGTGAGACAAAGATTAAATATGCAGTGTGATCCAAAGTGTTACTGAACACAATGCAATTGTGTGGATTCTACCAATCAAAACTTATAACAATTATAGATCCAAAAAAAATCCAGACATAAGGATATCATTAGTTATAGTAGTTATAGCTACGAACATGTATGTTAGCCCTATATTTTCGTATATTTCCTACGAGTTAGGCTTTGCGCAAGTTATCATGAGAATATGGTTACGGCGCATCATTCTATTTGAAGGATGAAAAAGGCAAGAATGTCGTGTATGTGACGGCTTGAGCTGCCTCTGGGTTAAACATAGTCAGCTGATCATGATCACTTCAAACTGAGAATAAAGAAAGAAGAAAGAAGCACACACACGCGCCCCGGGCGACCGCTAGTCGCTCTGCATGAGGAAGTTTGCCATCAATACTAGCGGGCAGGGAGTACTGTACTGAAGTGGCTTCTTACTCCTGCTTTTTTTTACTGCATGCAAAAAGGCATACACGGGCAGGGCGAACATAGTTCATATAGCCTACCCCCTGTAAAAAAAAAACTTGATGGCAGGTCCATCACATCATGCATTGATGGACATGAGCACCTTGCTGTTTGGTTTCCTCTTAATGCAGGCATGGTCACGATGTGTGCTTTGTGTGTAGTCCAACAACACTACAGCTACACATTGGACACATCTATTTGCGTTTAGGCCTACAAGCAGTTGACTACTGTAGCTATAATCAAATGAATTACGGGAATGCGTGAGGAACAGAAACTAGGCTACATGGTTCATTCGCTTCATCAAACACTCAAAATGTTCACATTTGAAATTAAACTATCGATAACATAACGATTGATTAACGTAGGCTACTTTTTAAATGTATTTTGTACCGTCTGTAGGCAATCTATATTTAATTTGCTACATAGACCTAACTATTTAAATAGTTTAGGCGATGGCCGTTTAAGTTCCGCTTTCTGCATGTTATACCATTCTTTAAAATTTTTACCATTACTGTTGTTGCTGTTGTTATTGTCTCAGAGGAATGGCTTTATAATCTGCATAATTGTATAACCTGTATAATTGTAAATTATCATTATTATTGAAATCAATAATGGCTGATATTAAAAGCCGTATGTACAATGAGAATGAGAGATACATTTACCTCGTTTCAACCAATCCTTTCGCCAAATCTTTTTCTCTCTTATATGATCTTCTCTGATCTGTCTCACAGTCGACAAAATATCCCTAATTTCATGTCGACTCCATCCTGCAAATGTTGTCAGTTGTATCTTGCTGATAAGGCAGCGCGACTGCAAACAACAGTGGATGGTTTTTTTTCTTCACGAGGAAGTTGTGCATGAGAACGCCGGCCTACGGTCAGAATGAGGAACAGTGCCGAGTGCTTTCACATCTCATATGTAGGCTATGGTACGAGTGTATGGGTGGCTCTCTACCAATCCCAGCCTACAACTGTTTTCGCTAGTTAGTTGTGCTCCGTGTCACCCAAAAGCTACTTTGGGTGACAATCTCACAAGGTTTCATTTAACATTTCTAATATTTCTAGGTATGCTCTGCTGTCACACAGTTTGAATTGTTTGTTTGTATTTGTGTAGTTTTTTCTTCTTCCCCTAGATGTCCTCAGTTATTTTATTTTCTTCAACCTCATTATCCTTGATTGTGTTCCACCTGTGTGATTGTTAATTGTTCCCTTCTGTGTATTGAAGTTTTGTTTGCACTTTGTCCGATCCTCCTGTCATGTCGCTAAACCCAGTCTAGTAAGTGTCGTAGTTATTGTTTAACTTTAGATCGATCAGCCTGTGTTTTGCCTTGTCGCCTTTGTTCATTTTTGTTCTTGAAGAAGTTAAGTAAAGACTTTCTTTGTTGAAACCTTCATTGAGTCTGCATTTGAGTCCGGAAGCTGATCCTTACACCTTCAAACTGTATAAACAATCTGCATTGTATCTGAGTGTAAAGTAGGCCTCTAAAGGTAAGGGGATGGAGGGGTGGCTGAATGGATAGCTATGGTGCATGAGCGCGGTCTCCCCCACTAATCTCACATAATGTGGTCAAATAGACGATGGACGTAGAAGTGTGTCCGGCTGAGCCTCAGGCCAGTTGCAGATCAGCAACAAACGCATCACAGAAATCCTCCAGCGACTCAACTAATCCTTAATCGAATGTCAGGATTAGAAACAAACCTAACTGAAACCCGGTTACAGAGTCAGATAAGGAAGGAGAGGCCAACAGAGAAGAATGAAAAGACAGCGATTGAGTTTGAGGAAATGAAAAGCGCACGTGTGTGTGCGTGTGTTTGTCAAACAGACCAAAAAGACTTGGGGATTAATGCAGAATATTAATGCTCATGGACTTTAATGACTAATGTGATTTTCTCTTAGAGTAGACAAAGACCACAGCCTGTTATATAAGGATCAGGTTTAGGGCTCTGCAAACTCCAAGGAATGGAAGCATATAATCCACGGATAGCTTTAAGTAATACACCAGGCATGATGGCAGGAACCCGACATTCTGGACACTTTCATCACATGTTTCACAGACATGATGTGGGACTACCAACCACACACACACACACACACACACACACACACACACCAGATGGATGGGTGTAAATAAACTTTGAGCATTCAAGACCTGACAAACATACAAAAATGCTTAAGCTTAGTTACAATGTAATGAAATTCAGGTAAAATAAATCTTTCAGTACTACTACAGTGCTGTCTTCTGCACTAGTCAACTAGCCATTGACCTTGCCTATATTGGACTCATGGTGGGCCAGACAACCTAGAAATCATTACATTACTGCAACCATACTATTAGAATTGCATATCTTTATTAAAGTAAATAACTGCATGACAAATGCTATTTCTCTTTATATTGTTTCTTTGTGTAAGACAGAATGTGCTTTTGTAATTTGTTTAAGACCAGTCATGGAAGGTACACAGGGAGCTATTTTAATTATGTAATCTTATTTTTCCCTTGATTACCCTGCCTTCACCATCACCACAGCTACTAATAAAAGTTGTGTCACAGCTGTGAGTGGAAAATTCACACTTGCAAAACATGAAAAAAAAGAGGAAGGGGAACATTTTTTTCTACTTTTTGCTCAAGTGAGGTTTTTTTGAACTATACAGAAAAGCTACAGGGACATTGACAGGAAACAGCAAACAAAAATAATGTCCAGTGCACGCATAGTTAGATACTGTATCTATTACCATGCTAAACATGACAAGAACTTTGAGAGTCTAACTGTGACCTGTGTAATATTCAGAATCAGGTGAATTGTATTTTCCTTTGATAACATTGTGAAGCCAGTTAAGCTATTGGAACATAAAGTTCTGCAAGAGGGGCTGTATTTCAAAATGGAGCACAGTCATATCGCTGGTTCCTCTGAAGTGTGGAGACGGCCAAGAGATGAACTTTAAGTGCAGTGACATCTTCATTATTTTGCCCCTGATGCAGAAGGTCTCATAGTCCATGTTGGAAAAACATAGCTGAAGGGGAACAAAACAAACGTGTTAATAGTTAAACACATTGCTGCTTGCATGGAGCCATCTACTAGCACTTTGCCATCATTGTATACATAAAGTATGGATACAATTGTCAGGATATTTGAATGCATGTAAATACACCACACGGGCCTTGTGTGATGAGTCAGCTAAGGTCAAAGGGATGGCTGTGGAAAGGAATACTATGTTAAAAGATCACATTACAGACACCAAATTTATTTCCTTATTTAATTGGCAGCGAGCAGGAATTTAAGTATTTCATTGGCTGTCTACTGACAACAAATGATGGATTTATTTTGTGTGTTCCATAGTGTACCTTGACCATAGCTGTTATCTTCAGTCTTGAAAGCCCACTCGAATCTTAAGCCTCTTCTGTGGCTTCGAGTCTGGAGTAGGAAGAAAGATATTATGTGCATATGTACCAAAGTGTGTGTGTGTGTGTGTGTGTGTACGCGCCACCCCTACCATCCATGTCTGACTCCCTGCTGCTGTGTTTGTCAGCGGAGGACCTGGTCCTCTTGGAAGCTGGGCTGGTGTCTTCTCCAGTCACACTGATGCTCTCTCGGTCTTGCTCCTCTGAACTGCTGCCTGGATCCGCTTGTTTCAGCTGCTGCATGGGAGTCAACACAATACATTGTTTAGCAAATTAACTCATGTCGTGAGGATGATGTGAGCATCATGTGCTTTCAGATCAAAGCAATGGTTTGGTGTTCAAGTCACTAACTAAGTGTGCACATGTGACGTCACTCTACATCTCACTCCACTGGCTCTCTTTGGATGCCCGCATCAAGTTGAAATTCTTGATGCTGCAGTTCAGGGTAATCACTGGATCTGCACCCACCACCATCAAGTCTCCTTATCCGTCCACGAATGAACAGCGTCTGGAACTGCCTCCACTGTGTGGAAATACTTTCCAGTCCAGACTCTGTTCATGTGTGGTACCTCGATGGTGAGCTTTTAAGCTTCATACATAAAGCATCATACTGTGAAATTGAGAGACAGGAGCTGAAGTTTCACTAAAGTGTGAAATAACTAAATATATTGCATTGTAAAATTAAATAATGCTGTCTTTATTTTGTGTATTTCTGTCATAAAGCAGTCTGCAATGAGTGTATATATATATATACTGTATGTACTGTATGTATTGGGATTCATTAGGATTAAGATGGATAATGAAGGAAAACATAATTGTAACTTTACCTTGCCATTTGAGAACGAAATCCCTTGTTTATGCAGTGCTGAGTTCAGTGTTCCCAGCAGCACTACTATAAAAAAAAAGTAAAGCCCTTAATCACAGTTACAGTCTTGAAGGACTTTACAGGCCATATATTTATGACGCCCCCTAACCCTAGCCCCCTAGAGGGCAAGACAAAAGTCCGGGGGGGATCCCTCCTTCCAGGGATGGTTAGGAGTGCAATGGGTGCCATAATTGACACACATAAGTGTCAACTCGGTATAAAAATGCACTCAACTTTATGCAGTGGCACACGTGAACACATGCGTGAACACACTGACATACAGGGACTCTAAACCACACATTGGCAAATACGAAGGGGGACACATAAGCACTCATGGACACAGTGATGTAAACACTCTGTACCTGGTTGCAATGAGATGGTTACAACTGGGACGTCATCTTTGTTAGTTTGACCTTCTTTTCTGTTGTTCTTCTCTCTCTGACCCTGTTCCTCCTCCTTTGACCCGAAAACACACGACAACCATATTACAGCTATGTATTTACGGGTGTTTTGAATGCTGAGATGTGAGCATGGTTGCACGTGGTTGAAGGAACATTATATTCACCATGTTATTATGATCACTGGACTTCTGGAGCTCCTGTGCTTGACCAGAGGGGGGTGACGAGGGCGTCGTTGGCACCACAGGTGAGGAGGATGAAGGTGGGCCATGAGGTGATGAGTTTGACCTGTTCTCAAAGCCTTTCTCTTCTCCCTGCGAGTATACAGACTGCTCACTGTTTGCCGATCCGTTGGATTTGGACCTCCCTCGTTCTGACAGATCCAAGGGCCCGTCGTTCCCCTCCGCTTGCCCCTCGCCGATCACCCTCTGGGGCTGGGACGTCCCAGTGCTCCTCCACTGGATCTGTGCCATCTCCCTCCTCTCCAGTGCAATAGCCTGACTGTCTCCCAGCTCCGACAGACTCCTCACCCGGAACAGCCTGGTGGGCTCTTTGGCAAGGGGCTCAGACACCGCACTCTGCTTGGGCCAGTCACTCCTCACTTCCACTTGCTGCCTTGGCTGGCTGCCCTGGCTGCACGGGCTAGCCTGCTGGCTAGTGGGGCTGAGGCTAGAGAAGAGGAAAGGGTTTGACTTGAGGGGGTTGAGCTGCACTCCCAGGCCCGGGGTGGGTGCGGCCCAGTCGGAGTGTTCTGAGACGGACCAGGGGAAGGAGAGGGGCCCGCTTTTGATTGGACGAGGACGGCAAGGCATGGGGGCATGGAGCACGTGCCTGCTGGCGGCCATTTCTCCACTGGCGGCTGAGGAAGAGGGGGATGACGACGACAGAGAAATGTTCTTGAGGAGCATTACGTGGTGGGGGGGGTTAGAGGTCGGCGAGTGCTGTCCTTCAGCGCCCTGTAGTCTTTGACATGAGAGAGAGAGAGAGAGTGAGAGAATATGTTTAGGCGTGTTTATTGCATTGGTACACATTCCGTTTTTCACCCTTCTCGTTACCTCTTATCTCCAGCACTTCTGCTCTCTGCTGTTATCCGGGAGGAATGAACGAGGGATGTCTTAGCAAGCGGCTTGTAAGACTCCTGAGTGAGGGAGGATAAGTGATGAATAGACTGTAGGCTAAAGCCCACTATAGGCTTACAGAATAACTAACGGTTGAAGTGCAATTAAACGTGCACCGTGTACCATTTTTGCTGCGGCCATCACTTTTGTAAAACAAAATATCTAAAGAATAAAACCCATCCACCCACAGAGATCTGTTGATTAGGAATCCATTTGACCTGGCAGTGGTGAATCCTTATTGTTGTCATACATCATTTCAAAGTTTGAACAAAACGGTTGGTGGTTGCCGAAAAAAAGTTGCATATATAGGAATACTTACAAAGTGCCTTCTATTTGATGCACCTAGTTGCGTGTGACTTTCTGTTAGGTAAAGCAAAAAAAAACACACACAACAATAAACAGTTAGCTTAGACTAAAATTACATGGGACTCTTTGCTTCAGAGAATATGCTTTCTTCCCTCTCGCACCCTCAAATTTCTGGTCTGCCTCCGTTTTCACTGCAACGTCGCCACCCTCTGGCAGCTTGGCAGTATTGCTAGCGGTTGTGGTGGTAAGAGAGACTGGAACAGCAGATGGTGAATGGTTAGGAGATCTGGATGGTTTGACCTCTGGGGCAGTAATGTTGGAAAGGTGGTTGCTCTGACTCCTGAGGACACACACACACACACACGATGAAAGAAGTCAGTGCAGTTTTGATACATCATGATCATCATCGGTGTATATATCTGAGGAGCTGGTCGTATTTTGCTATCTAAAGATCACATGTGAATACTGGAGAACTCACTCCACAGCTTTCCTCTGAAGCACAAGCTCTTCCCTCAGCCTCCTGTTCTCCTTCTTTAGGTTGTTCATCTCGCCCACTGCAATGCACACCAAACATGAGGGTCAGTACCCAGCTATCCACCCAACTCTACCCCAGAGTGGTAGCATCACTGGTATAGAGATGAGTGGATTGAGCAAAAATGGTCAAACTACGTAGAGGGTTAGGGGAAGGAGATTAGACAGAAAGACACACACACACACACACACAGATAGATAGATAGATAGAGAGATAATAGACTACCCAGTATGGAGAACTGATGTAGACTTTGTATCTGCGAGGACTCATATTCTTGTTGTCTTCTCTTGGCCACTTCCTGTGTGACGGTGCAGCGGTCACACAGCCCTGCCCTCAGCCTGTATAGGACAGCGCACACAATCACTTAAGTGTTTATCAACCTCAATTCATTTAATTTAATCTTTCTATGCTACAAACCCCACCCAAAGAATGGCCAGGGACCATACAACTACAGCCATGTTGAATTCATGTCATTGGATTCAGTTGGCCTATTTAAGTGGACCTATTTAAAATGCAAGTCCCTACTCACCCCACTCACTGAGTGAGTTATAGTTATAAATATATCCATATTAAGGTAAGATAGATAGATAGATATTCCGATCTTCCACATTATGCAACAAATGCACATACAAACTACAACAGCTTGAAATTAAGCCCTCTAATGTTACCTGTTCTCCAGTGTCTTAATGTTCTCTGTGAGTATCCTCTGCTGCTCTTTCATCTGCTGGTTTCTGTTGAACAGCTCCTCCATTCTCTTTATGTCACTTTATCACACACACACACACACACACACATTCAAATGTCAAATGAATGATGCTTTATAGTAGCTTGCATGATGAGTCACCTGATATGCAAAAGTCAAGTCGATTTAATGAATTAAATAATATTAAAAATTAAAAACAATAATAGTAGCTGTGGAGTGTGGTTGGTGGCTGGTTTAAGAAGCCTCACCTAACCCAGAGTCTGACTAATTAGGCTCAAGGGTTGCGTGAGGCTACACACGCTGTGGGGCATTGGCCAATCAAGGCCCACAGGTTAAACCAGCCACCACCACACACACTCAGGAGGAGCGTGGACATGTCAGCACTTACCACCTGTCAAACTGTTTTCAACTCTGCAATAAACCGGTTTACTCATTACCACCTGTGTCTTGGTCGTCGTCGGAGCCCAGAGTGGCATGTGGCAATGGCTTACTGCCAGAGTAGCATAATAGCAGTAAATATAATAACAAGTAATTGGTTCAGAAACATAACACTATATATAACCATAAATATAACCATATACTAACTATATTGATGCGGCCAGTCTAAATCCCACCCTATTGGACAATACTCACCAACCCTTCTTATTGGACAGCTCCTGGACTCTCAGCTGCCAGCCTACACATGTCAAGAGCAAATACAACCGTTACCGATGCAGAGAATCAGGCCTGGC
>OMNO01079013.1:5185-16486 GCA_900303215.1 Trachyrincus scabrus | reverse complement strand
CCCCCCCCTGCCCAACCCCTCCTGTGTGTGTTTTCTCTGCCATGCAGCGCTGCTCAGTCGTCCCTCCTTTATGACAGAGGCACCAAATGAAGACTAATCCTGTGGGCTCAGGATGACTCCCTCACGCCCGTGGCCACCGGCCCCATCCATCTGCTAGCCAAGGGAGTGTCTCGGGGCTCCTGGGTCAAACTAAATTAACTATCCCTCACTCACACTCCTATTAATGTAATTGGCTGATATAACCCATGCCAGCCATCCCCTACTGAAGGGACACGTTTGAAAGAGACTTCCGTCACAAAGAGTTTGTCAGATCGGTTCTGATAAAAATAAAAAAAAAGGCAAACATATACACAATCATAACGTTGTCCGGTGTCAAGGACCACCTGTTTGACGGTTATCTTCCGTTCACGTTGGATATGCTTGGATAGTGAAGAGGAACTTTACAGTTGGCAACCATTAACCAATAATAACAAACTAGATGCCACCCCCCCTTTAAAAAAACAACAACCCTGTACATCCAGTAAGATATTGCATAATATAGAGTATTATTGTTACATCAGTACAACACACTGGGCCACTAAAAGAAAATATGTCTTTTTTCTATAAACTATTGCACATAGAAGACACTGTATTTGTTCACAAATTGAGCGCGTGTTTTAACGTAGCCTACTCTTGAGACAGCCAACCTCAATTCACCCCAGTTTTGGCCAAGTTCCAGATTTTATATTCTCAGAATGTATCAAAATCCTTAGTCAACAGTTTGTAAACCAAATCACCACCTACCCTGGTCAAATTGACCGATATTGAATCGATAGATAAGTTATAACGGCGAGTATAATATTCACACTCGGGCAGGCACCTACTGATACGGGCTAGTACAGGTTTCAAGATAAGAGTTTGCGTTCATTTACTGGACTGCTGGCACTATAGAGCCTATACATATCCTATAGAATATCCTCATTGTTTAGACCAAGGCGAGAAAGCCAAAGCTTAGTTTCCAGTGATGTTGGAAGCTCAAGATGTATAAGCTGTGACAATCCAGTATAAACATTTGATTAGAATATACATGATGCATCCATGTCAAATGAATGTAGGTATTTACATAACGTCATTTGAACTTTCCAGAGTCCAGTAATCAAGCCGGTGTCAGTGACAATAAAGTCAGACTGCATGATGCAGACGATAGCCGAAGTTTCAGAAATATAAAACTCAATTGACTCTCCATTATATTTGGAATACTTGCTTACTGGCATGTCAACATGACAACATCCTCTTCAACATCAGCTGTTATTTGTAACACCATGCAAGGTGCGGATGAAGACAGGCCTACTAGATGTTGGGGCCAGGGCAGTATAATTATAAACATGATTTGACTCCTCACTCAACTCACGATACGATACACGATATTGGTTTCACGACATGATATAGTCACGATATTAAAAATGAAGTTCAGATGAAGACAATGTATAATTGAACAACAACAACAAAATGTACAATGCAGGACAATGTTTACCACCGAGTATGGCTGAGGTATGAAACAACAGTTCAAATAACAGTGAACTATGAAATTAAGTTAGACATACTTAAAAGAATGCACTTCAATCTGCACTTGAATAAGAAAATTAATTTAAAAAATATCGGTCCGGTACCGGTACCGGTACCGGTCTGTACCTTTCCTCCGTGATGGCGCTGAAGGTGGTACGTCACGTCCGTAGTGTTGGCACGTTGTGTGCGGCATTCGTGCTTTGCAAAGTTTGCGAACTGTGTGTCGTCTTGTCGACGACACTTTCGGAGTTTTCATTATTCGCACCGCAAATCCGAAATACTGCCACACAAATGATTTGAAATTAGATAGAGCATCCTCAATCTCGACCTCGCTGTCTGCCATGTTTGTTGACACTGACAGTACTACGTAGGTAGGCGACAGAGCAGAGGGACTGCCATGCGCCCTCTAGTGGTCAAAGGTATGATGACAACATGTGGTGATGTGAAGTGAATGAGTCATGCTCGTCTCGCGATGCCTTTTTAAGCTCCGCGATGCGTATCGTCACGTTTACCTATCGCGAAATTTCGTGGCACGATATTTCATCACACCCCTAAGTATTTGGTAAGGAGACAAAAATAAGTTGTATTCATCAAAAATAGCTTTTAAAGTATACAAGAAACACATTTATCATAACCTGTTTTAGACTGATGATTCCATCGGAGAGGATCCCCTGTGTGTCCCCTCGAGTCAGGGCCCATCCAGTGACAGTGGAGGTCCAGTGACAGTGGAGGTCCAGTGACAGGGGAGGTAGGCTGATAGGAGTGATGGTATTAAAAGTGGTGCATAATGTTTTGCTCGCAATGACTTCCCCCTCAGATATTATGGTGGCATGTCGCCCCTGTGAAACCACCATTATCACCTCTCTGGAGCACCTCTCGGTAAAAAGACCATCCACACTACTGGGGGATTAGCACACCTGCCAACACGAGGAAAAACACCAAGCTGATCACTTGACATCGTCTTCCACAGTATCAACCAGGCATCGTGGGCTCCTTTACCTGCACTCTGTCACTTTTCTACTGCAGCTTGTTTATTACTCCATTAAAAATCTGAACTGAACTAGAAAGTCCATCTGTGGAATATTTTTCTATAAATCGTTTTATTCTGGTCCGCTTTTCCCCCTCGCCGTGGGAAAATCTCAGACGACTCTCGAGCTGTGGTCTGAAAATGATATAGCTATAACTGTAGCTACATCTCAAGCCACTAGAGGCTGCTAATGGGAAAATGTACATAGTGCAGGTTGAAGACTCGTCAAGGCCTATAATGATGCATCATCAATATCTGCAAGTCGTCAAAGACATGTTTTGAATATCATTTCCATCGCAGGTCACTTGGATATGGTGCGATTTCTGTTAGAAGCCGGAGCCGACCAGGAACATAAGACAGATGAGATGCACACAGCACTGATGGAGGCCTGCATGGTGAGCATCTGACCCAAAGTCCCAACTCCCGCATTGACCCCTCCGTCCCCTTCTGCACTGACCATAAGCTATAGTAGAGCATTGACCATCGCACGTAACGTCCATCTCTAGCTTCAGGTGCTTATCTTTTCGCTCTTTGTGTGTCTCTCTCCGCTGTCCCAGGACGGGCATGTGGAAGTGGCCCGGCTGCTGTTAGACAGCGGTGCGCAGGTCAACATGCCGGCCGACTCGTTCGAGTCCCCCCTCACTCTGGCCGCGTGCGGAGGACATGTGGAGCTGGCTGCCTTGCTCATAGAGAGAGGAGCCAACTTGGAGGAAGTAAGTTACCTACTATCTAGTCTCACAAATCAGACCTTGAGATCAGATTGATATCTAAAGTCTGATGGCAGACAAGCTCAAATCTGGGTGAGTTGTGGCGTTTCACTTTCTTTCGCTTCATGTTTGTTTTTCGACCAATCATGTTTCCGGAGGCCGGGATCTGCAAACGTGTAATTGGTAAACACAAACTCTGCCAGCAGTAGTAAACTGTAAAAAAAAGTTTCTGTAAAAGTTTCAAATCGACACCTTGTAGACTGACCACTGTAGAAATACACGTATTAAAATCCCCTTCTGAAAGCTTCATCCGCTCGCGTGGTTTCTTCGGTAGAATATCTCGAAACACAAAACAAGGCGTAACTCCTTGCAGTTGTTGGTTTGTGGCCCAGGCTCTGTGCCGTCTCCCCTCAGAAGTTCTGCTACGACATAGGACTGCTGGATCAGAGAGTACCAGCTATCTTCTAATCTAGTTTTTTTTTTCTATGTCATTGCATTTGTTTCAAGTAAATGACATCGCAAAATGGCATTTTCTTTTCATAAACCTTGCAACGGTACCTTTCTAAAATGAACATACACCTATGTGTACATGTAAACAAGACATGGGAGTTTCAGTTCTTGTGCCTGTCACACCTGCCTCTATGTAGTGTCACTGTGCTTACGGTGCTTGTGTTTGTGTGCAGGTGAATGATGAGGGCTACACACCGCTGATGGAAGCAGCAAGGGAAGGCCACGAGGAGATGGTGGCACTCCTACTTGCTCAGGGTAAACACACACACCCTTTCCTGGAAACATTTGTTTTTTCAAATGTGATGTCACAGTGTTGCCTAATCTGTATTATGTTTATTCTAAAGTGTAATCTTCGTATCTTAGCATTTCTTCTCAAACATTTTTGGATATAAATATTTAACTTATAAATGTGATAAAATTTCCAAAAACAAGCTAAAGAAAGAATGTCATTCATGAATTGCATATCAACATATTGGCTAATGTATTAAAATAGATTGAGTATCAAGTAAATGGTAAGTCATAACAATGTAACAGCCCACCCATTTTACTTGTGACACGCATAAGGACACCGTACATCTGATATTGAGTTTTTTTTTGTCTTGGCACCTCTTGTCTAGTTTGCATACTGCACAGCAGTAATGTTATAGCAGTAATGATATCTTAGCATATTGAATAACGAGATGAGATGCGTCCTGAGGCGTTGTGTAAGACACACTGCGTTCTTAATAACTCAGATAGCACATTCTAGATACAGGTCCAATTTGACCAATTAGTGAATGCAGCTTTAAGATTTAAGACATTCATTTATTAATTCATTCAAGACAGTCATTAAATGGAAGTACTGCTTCAGTGGAAGGAAAACAATGGTGCAATATTACACAATTTAGGCTCACAATTTAAGCATGTATGACCAGACGGGATTTCTTTCCCTTTTTATTTTATGGAGGAAACTAACTATTGCCAACTTTATATTAGCGGTGGGTCAGAATAATCGATTTTTCATTTTTGGGTCAACAACTTTTTTTCTTTGCATACTATTTTTTTTAACGTGGTAGTATGTCTTCTATGATTTAAACATAGTAATCTATGCTATTTTTTCACTGTCTAAAATGGTAGAAACCTGCCCCAAATACAGGTTGGGTGTTGATAATGATCGAAGCAAATAGAAGCCCAGGTTTATAGTTTTATGGTAATTGAGCAAAACCAGTCTTACTTGGCTGAACTGTTGTAACTATATTAACAGTGGAATGTTGATTAAAATCATATTGAATAGCTAAAGCCTTACATAAATATTAAACCCAAAGCACACGTCTATGTAGGGACAGATGCAAAGTGAATGAATGTCTGCATCCAAAATAGTTGCTCCATTAAAAAAATATGATTCTTGGTCTATATGAGGGAATATATGCTTTGGGCTTAACGAAACAACTCAAACTGGCGGTGACAAATTAAAAATAATTGAATGCGTGAGCGAAAGGCGAGGATGGACTTGCCAAATGTGTCTTTTACAAAAGTAAAAGACACATTATGAACATTAGTATCAATGCATGTGTTGTGGTCACCATGATTTGGGCACAACCGTATGGTAGCAAGTGACAATTCTCCTGTTCCTATCCCCCCTCCCCTAAATGGATGAGAGAGGATTATTCATCCAAGTGTAGAACGTACTAACTTTCCCCTTGTGTTGTTTACTAGGGGCCAACATCAACGCCCAGACGGAGGAGACCCAGGAGACTGCTCTGACCCTGGCTTGCTGTGGAGGCTTCCTGGAGGTGGCCGACTTCCTCATCAAGGCTGGGGCCGACATTGAGCTGGGCTGCTCCACTCCCCTCATGGAGGCCGCACAGGAGGGCCATCTGGAGCTGGTGAAATATCTTCTGACCGCAGGTGGGAACAGGCGACCAGAACAATACATTGAAGAGCTCAGTTTCTGTAACACAGCATAGAACAGTTTTCTTTATCAATCAAAATCCCCCCAGCGACCGCTCGCATGCTAATGGCTAACTCTGTTACCCAGGGGCCAACGTCCACGCTACCACGGCGACGGGCGACACGGCTCTAACATACGCGTGTGAGAACGGACACACGGACGTGGCGGATGTGCTGCTGCAGGCCGGAGCCAACCTGGTAACATGGCACACCCTTCACCTGCGCTTTTGTTTGTTTGTGTCGTGGATGTTTAGGCTAACCTGTTGTCATTGCTCTCTGTGCTCCAGGAACACGAGTCTGAAGGGGGAAGGACTCCCCTGATGAAAGCTGCCAGGGCAGGACACCTCTGCACAGTTCAGTTCCTCATCAGTAAAGGTGAGTCACTGGAACTTATTATTGACATGCATGCAGTTAATTGACAAAAGGACACATTACAGATGTAGTGGTAAGAGCTAATATGGTGTAGAATGTTTCTGATTATAAAATTTTTATGTTACAGGTGGTTTAATTTTAGTAGAACGAGTGCAGTGAGTGTCGATATGGTGACCCCTGTATTAATTAATCATATTTATTAGACTTGGAAGTTTTAAAAAGTGCTTCATACCAAGTCTTCATATTTTAATTACAAGGTTTCCTCTGAAAGTTAAATTTTCCTCATTAATGCCGGTACACCGTTACTCTAATCGAGAGATAAAACCAAAATTGCTGCATTTGATTTTGCACCATTAACGAGGTAAGAGGGGTACCCTTCTGTTTATGAAGGGAGTACATGCAGATCTCCTTATCTTATTTGTCAAGGGGGCTGTCTTAACTCTGCTGTCACTCTTCCTGCGGTGTAGGTGCTAACGTGAACAGAGCCACGGCCAACAACGACCACACAGTGGTCTCTTTGGCCTGTGCTGGTGGACACTTAGCCGTGGTGGAGCTGCTTCTGGCACACAGTGCAGATCCCACCCACAGACTCAAGGTGACTAACGGACGCATCTTCAAAAAGACTCGTAGCTACCCATCTCATGACTGAATCGGCTCTGGATGACGTGCCTTTTAAACTGTGTGTGTATGTGTGTGTCTCGCTTGCAGGATGGGTCCACCATGTTGATCGAAGCTGCTAAAGGAGGCCACACGAACGTGGTGTCCTATCTGTTGGACTATCCCAACAACATCCTGTCTGTCCCAGCGCCCGACCTCTCCCAACTCACTCCCCCCTCGCAAGATGCCTCTCAGGTACCCCTGCCCACCCTCCACAGAGCCTTTAATGACTCTGTGCGAGAGCTGTTGTTGTTGACTCTTTAGAAGGGCTGTGCTGACGATGCGTCCCTTCGTTTAGGTTCCTCGTGTCCCATTCCAAGCTCTGGCCATGGTGGTGCCTCCCCAGGAGCCCGACAGAGCCCCATCAAACATCGCCACGCCTCCACCCGTCTCCAGCAAAGGTGACCAGCAAAATTCTCTCTGCCGTTTTCATCCTGGAGAACGTGAATTGTGCCATTTGAAACCCGCCAATGCACTTCACATGTCTCTCAGTCAATCAATGCTGCCCCTATAAACCTCTTGCGCCCCAACTGTGTCAATCCTAAATGTTGTACTCCCTGTTTCCTCTGTCAGGCATGTCTAAACAGAGACAGGCTGCCCTCCAGCCCAGTTGCCCCAGCTCGGTGGGCAGGGGACCCGAGACGGAGCCCCTACCTCCCTTCCACTTGTGCCAGCCCCTGGAGTGCATCGTGGAGGAGACGGAGGGCAAGCTGAACGAGCTGGGCCAGAGGATCAGCGCCATTGAGAAGGCCCAGCTGCAGTCGCTTGAGCTCATTCAGGGGGAGCCTCTTACCAAAGACAAGATTGAGGAGCTGAAGAAGAGCAGAGAGGAGCAGGTAATATACCCCTCCACCCGCTGATGCTAGAACACCGACCATCAGCATGTTTTTAAACTAGATGTGACCCTAGAGCCAACCATAAAATGGGCTCATTCAGATAGGATCCCAGACCCCAACCATAAAAAATATATTAATTGGTGTTAAATTAAATGTGAAATTAATAAACTACCAAAACTGATAAAGTGGAAAATGCGATAAGTGATAAAAATGCGTGACATGACATCAGCATATTGACAAAGGATAAAACCTGCTTATTTTTCTCAATGGTATCTTTTCCATTTGAAAAGAAGAGCTAAGCTAATATGCACATTGAATGGCATTCATTTTAAAATAAAAGGCAAGAACAAAGAAACACTGTCCTGGTATAGAGCAAAGTAAAATATATGGGCGTTTGGAGATTGATATCTGGCTGCTGCCTGGTTAGGTGCAGAAGAAGAAGAAGATCCTGAAGGAGTTGCAGAAGGTTGAGCGACAGCTGCAGCTGAAGACACAGCAGCAGTTCACCAAAGAGTACATGGAGGCCAAGGGCTTGAAGGAGGAGCAGGAGGCGGGCCAGAGTCAGGGGCCCGGCCCGGGGCCAGGGAGCACCTCCATCGGCTCCCTCCCCATTACAGCAGGGGCCCTAACGCACACCAGCTCAGACACAGACGAGGAGGCCAACAGGGACGGGGAGAAGGATGAGCTGCCGGTGGAGGAAGAGGAGGAGGTGAAGACATGCGTAACATGTGTAGAAATCACAATTTGTTTATGTTGAATGCGGTTTTAATGTGGTCAACATAGGTGGCATGAAATCTAACCGTCTGTGGTTTCCAGGATGAGGATGATGAGGAGGAGGATGATGATGAGGACGACGACGACGACGAAGAGGAGGACGAGGGTTCAGACGAAGAGGTGGAGGGAGAAGACTACGCCAAACTGCCTCAGGTGGACACCATCCTCTACAGGGATGGCCAGCAGCCTCCTCTGCCCCCCTCACCCCAGTCCCAGCCCCCTCCGCCCCCTCTTCAAACCGCCTTCGTTCCCATTCAGCCGTTGCCGGAATACAACCCGGCAGACTACCCGGGAAGCACCAGCCCCGAGTTGCAGAGGGTGCTGGTCGGGCAGCATATGCTCGGGCAGCAGCAGCCGGGCCAGCAGCTGGCCGGCCTCGGTGCCGGCATGCTGGCCCAGCAGGCGCCGGACGGACTCATGGTGGCCACACCTGCCCAGACGCTCACAGACACGCTCGACGACATCATGGCAGGTTAGTGCGGCCGCGGGGGGCCTTCGGGTGTTTGCGCCACACTGGGTCCGATGGGTTGCAAATGACCAACGTGTGTTGTCTTGTTGTCACGTTGCAGCGGTGAGCAGCCGCGTGCCCATGCTGAACACTACCACCTCGCCCACGCCCCTGTCCCAGCCACCCACGCAGACGCCCGCCAACATGGCCTCCCCCCCCTCCGTACTGCCCCTCTACCCTTCCGTTGACATCGACGCGCACGTAAGTCACGCCCACAAGCACTTTAAAAACAAATACAAACTTGGACAATATGATTTCTTTATTGATTCTATCAAACGGTGATGAAAAAGTATTTTCTTTTTAGGACACTTCTTGACAGCAAAGTATTTGATTTAATAGAACATGATCATGGGAAGACACAGGTGACAACAAACCAAGCATCTTCAGTGAGACAATGGGTGTGCATGATTCTTGTAGGGTAACGTTCACATCATAGGTAGAAACAACGGAAACGAGGTAAGGGGAGTGACCATCGTGGAGAGTTAAGGATCGGCCGTGGCTGAAGCCAGCCATGGCGGGAGAGGCCAAGTTAATTGTCAATACACATACCACATACTGAGAGTCTGAGTTGATTAGCAGTACGTAGTAAGATCAGAGGTTACAAAGGTTTATTTAATTAACTATAGAAGCTCATATGTTTTATGTGGTGTGTAGCTCATATTTTCCACAACAAACAGCGAGCGTTCCCCTCTCATTGCCGCCGTTTCTTCTTCTGCAGACGGAGAGCAACCATGACACCGCGTTGACGCTGGCCTGTGCCGGCGGCCACGAGGAGCTGGTGTCCGTCCTCATCGCCCGCGGAGCCAACATCGAGCACCGGGACAAGAAAGGTCAGTGTCGGAATGAATAGTCGTAACAAACTACTACATATTAATGCCACAAAGGCCCATTTATTTCTATATGACCATCATGTAAATCATGTGAACCCCCCCAGGCTTCACGCCTCTCATCCTGGCTGCCACCGCTGGCCACGTGGGAGTGGTGGAGGTCCTCCTGGACAAAGGGGGCGACATTGAGGCGCAGTCCGAGAGAACCAAAGACACGCCCCTCTCCCTAGCGTGCTCGGGAGGACGCCAGGAGGTGAGTGTATTTGCTTGTCTACAACCTTAAAAACACAAGGGAAACATTTTTCCCCCCCTATCGGTTTCCACTGTTGGCCAACCGCGTCTCTTGCCCTGGTCAGGTGGTGGAGTTGTTGCTTCTGCGGGGAGCCAATAAGGAGCACCGTAACGTCTCAGACTACACGCCCCTCAGCCTGGCGGCCTCCGGGGGCTACGTCAACATCATCAAGATCCTCCTCAACGCCGGGGCTGAGATTAACTCCAGGTGAGGAACATAGATACATGTGATGTTCTGAGTGGACCATGGAATTAAACAAGAAATTCTTAGAATTTACTACAAAGTCAGTTTACAAAGAGTTGCGTTCTACATTAGAACTATTTGCGATGTGCTTGTCTTTTATGCTACATACACTATTTGTACTTATTTCCTGAAGCCACGTTCTACACATAATGGCTTTCCTCGTTTGTTTGTATATTTAGCTTTTAAGTTATTTACCGACTTCATTGTCTTAACTTGAACTTGCAGTCACTTAACATGTCCTTCTTCCGCCGCCTTCTTTATTTAAGGACCGGCAGTAAGCTGGGCATCTCGCCCCTGATGCTGGCGGCCATGAACGGCCACGTGCCCGCGGTGAAGCTGCTGCTAGACATGGGCTCCGACATCAACGCCCAGATCGAGACCAACCGCAACACGGCGCTCACGCTGGCCTGCTTCCAGGGCCGCGCCGAGGTGGTCAGCCTGCTGCTCGACCGCAAGGCTAACGTAGAGCACCGCGCTAAGGTGAGACACGCGTGTGACACTTGAGATCACTTGTGTGTGTGTGTGTGTGTGTGTTATTATATCTGCGTATGTAATGTACAACCTTTTATATAACTTTTACACTATTAGAGGCGTGTAACATTTGTCAGCCATCCAGATTGGTCAACCTTTACAAAATGGGTGGTTATTGATATCGTAACACAATGGTTTATACATGATAAACCAGGGGTGGGGAACCTCCGGCCTCCGGGCCGTATACGGCCCGCGAGACCTCTTTGATCCGGCCCGCGAGGCAATTGATAAAAATAAACAAAAGCAACCTCAGAAATTCAACAAAAAAAAAATCTCCAGACAGCGATTATTTTTTCTTCGGAGATAAAACGGACAGCTGTCATCTGTCTGTTTCACGTTCAGGGTCAGTGAACGTGCGTAACGTTCAGTAAACTAATGTGCGCAACGTTCAGTAACGTAATGTGTGATCGCGTGATCATCTCGTGTCGTCATTCCATTCAGTACATGCAAACAAGGCGACTAAGAAGAAAAGAAAGGCAGATGCAGAAAGTCGCGCCTTCCTAGAGAAATGGACAAACATACTGCCAATACAACCCCCTGTCG
>OMNO01079002.1:1097-11414 GCA_900303215.1 Trachyrincus scabrus | reverse complement strand
ATCTATAGCTGTGTGCTCCATCAACCAGGGGATGGTAATAAGGAGGAATGGGACACTAAGCTGATTTATTAAAACATATGCATGGGGGTAAACAGCTCCATCACTGACACCAGGACCTCATGAAATACACGTTCTATCATTAATTCATCTTCTTTTAAACCTATGCCCGGTTCAGTTTTTTTTTTCTTTGTTGTAAATTATTTTTCTAATCATATTGAAGGGTGAAGGGTGACAAAGAAAAAGGTTCTCTCAAAAATATCAAGTCCAACAACGAGCAAAGCACTCAAGTGTTGAGTTTCTCACTGTCAATGATTCACTGAGCCTTCTTATCATTGGTAAATAAAGTACAACAAAACACTACTGGTTTTATTTGACCATGACCGGAACGCACAGCGTGGTGATGTGTAACGTTCGTATTAGGGATGTAACGATTCACTGATGCACATCGTCGATTTCAATGTTTACGGTTGCCTCAACCGATCCATATGTAACATGTATCGGTCAGAGAATCGATTCAAACGTTACGAATCGCCGATTCACTAACATTTTGTATTAATTAATGTGTCTTTTTCTAGTTTCTACCTTCCAGACGTGTATCTCATCTACCTTCCAAAATGATTGATCTGTAACTAACTGGTCAACTGCGACTCAGTAACTGATCTACAAATCATCTGCATAAGCAACGAGCCCAGAACTTCTGTTCTGTTCCAGAAGACATTTCTAAAAACACCATTTAAACAACGATATGTCATGCAGTCGACCCGGTTAAGCATAGTTCACAACTTGACACATTGTTTTTCTCTCTGAGAAAAGCATAAATCTATTGATAGAAATATGCATCTGAGAATTAGACCCTGCTTTTAATAGGCCTAATTATCAGACAGTGTAGTTTCCCAAAACATGTAATCATGAATTTAATCATTTCATTTGATCTGCTTCATGCTAACTGCGGTCATGTCAGGTGCGCTGCCGTTCGTGATCAGTTGGTCTTTTCATGACTTCATTTAAATAGGCCGACCTGCTTAAATGAGATATCGGCCTAAAATAATAATCATGGATGTATGCACGAGCTCGTGCTCCCGTTGAAGGATTGAACCCTGCTGTTTTGCCCCCCTATCTAACAGTTAAACTGGTGCGATGCAGAACAAATTCGCTACATGCAGTGCCGACACGTCCATATAGGCGAACTAGGAAACTGCCTAGGGCGGCACTTTGGCAAGGGCGGCGAAATGTGGGCCAATTATTCATGAGCAAAATCGCAGAGTAACCAATAGCAGTCACTGCAGGCTCGCTAGGCTACGCGTTCTGTAAGCACAATAAATTGCTGAGGAATGTGTCAATCACGCTGTACCCGATCCCGGGACCGTTCCGAACATGAACGCCCGCCGTGTACGCTTCTTCTGCAAGCTTTTTTTGCCCTCTGGTTGTTGTTTAAGTTGCTGATGATATGCGCACGCAGCACATATCATATAAGTGGTGTAGGCCTATATTTGCACTGGTATTATTTAGTTTGAGTTGAAATTGGATTATTTGCAAAATAGCTATAGGCCTACGTGCTGTCATGACTCTGCTGTAAAGAGTTGTGAACCAGGTTATTGGAGTTATTACGCAGACCTGTTTGGTGCATTATTTGTACGCTATGGTACGTTGCCAACAGAGGGGCGGCATGATGTCGTTTAACGTCTAGTAAGAGCGGCAGAAGTGCATGCGGCCGCATGAGAGCCGACTGCAACAGGCCTAATAGTTCCTCTGTGTGTGTGGGCTTCTGTTTTCCCTGCTTCTGTTTTCCTCTCCCTGTCCTTTTTTTTTTTAGAATCACAAATATGACAGTTCTGGAGTTCCTGCTGCTTTCATTGGTGGATGAGCTCACCAATGAGCTCTCTCGCTTGCCTGCCTGCTAGCTTAGTTTGGCAGTTCGTTGTGGTTTGTTGCCACTGTGGCCATTGGTCCCTTTTTTTTAATCCAGTCGTTTCCAATTGTTGCCAGATTTGGCCGGGTTCTTTTGTTAAGTTTAATTTAAGAAGAAGCAGGTAGGGGTGAGCGGCCTTTCATTTCGTGCCCCATTTTCTCTTGTTTTCGTTGAGCTAGGGAGCTAGGCTTACTTATTGTTTTTTTGTTGTTGAGCTAATAGAAAGATTATTTTGTGTTAAGGTAAGTCCTGTTGTGTTTATTATTTTGTGTTAAGGTAAGTCCTGTTGTGTTTATTATCACCCTGCCGTCTTGCAGCTTCCCTGACCAACCTCATGATTATCAGTTGTTCTTTACCTAGTGTCTGTCCTCTGTGGGTGGACTTCACGTTACCACCTCTATCCCAGACTAGGGGGTCGAAACAGGATGCATGCAGAGTTAAAGAATACATTGTATCTGCCCTTGGACTCTGGCCCTGGATAGACAAAAGGGGATATAATAGATGGATGACATATATATATATATATATAGAGAGAGAGAGAGAGGGAGGGAGAGACTCAATATACATCTCTGCTTTGTGCCTCACTTGGAATATTAAATGGATTGTGATCCTTGAAAAGTCTGCATAGCTTCTACTATTGATTTCCACATCATTTCCCTGGTAGAGTTTTAGATGATGGCTTGATATAATATGCAATGTTTATACATAGTGAAATCTATTGATAGACTCAGCCACACATACGTTTGCTTGACCAATAGGCAGAAACTATAAGAGATTGATTATTTTTTACTTAAAGCCCAGCCGCGGTGAACTGAGTCACGACTGGCGTTGCCAGGCTAGCTCTCCCAGCCGAGTGACCAGCTCTCTGATCCCGTAGCCGTTGCCACAAAGGGACAGTTGAAATTCGATGGCCCGCGTGGCATATTGTATCATAGCAAAATGTCTAGCTAGCTTTCACAATGAATAAATAAATGTACAATTTACAGAATGTTCCCTCCTGATGTTGAGAGGGATTAGCAAAAGTAATTCTGGGTAACGTAGGAAAATAGCACACTGGAGCAGATCGCGGGAAGCCCGACACGACTGCCAGTGACAAATTGCAAATAACGATAAAGTACAATATTACACATATCGGAAAAATAAACCCTGGAATGAAGAGTAAATCGATGTTAGACGTTTTATAACAATGCCAAAGTGTTATTTTTCCTTTAAACATACTTTTCATTTCACTTTCTCATCACATTCAGGTAACTAACATGGTTCAATATCATATTGAACTTTTGCAATTACTAAGTTACAAAACTGAAGTTACAAAAAAAAGCAAATGTTAACAAGGAAAGATAGCGAGGAGACATTCTGGCAAGGAGTGAAGGTTGGGCACATCATTTTGTCAACACAGTTTTCATTTGAGTGCCCCATAATACGCACCGTGGACTCTGCCCTCCAGCACGTACAACTGAAGGGTGAATACAGTCAAATCCTGTCTTAAGCTCCTCAGGAAGCTGCCAAAGAGATTACTTTCTTCACCACACATATGAACAAAAAACAATGAAATACAGCACTGACTTTCTTTCTTCTATACGAGTGCGAGTAAACAAACAAAAAGTTTACTTGGAGGAACTGAATTGATTCTGCATATGGTACTATACACGTTTTATTTTATTAGTTTTTTTCTGATACAGATGAAATGCTCTGCAATGGTTATCATGGAGAATGTTCATGTGACACACACACACACACACACACACACACCCCACACATACACCACCTTTCTCTGTTTCCACCTATGACTACCTCTCTCTCTCTCTCTCTTTTTCTTCGACATCATTCCTCTTCTCCATCCCTTCGCCCGGCCGACTCCACCTCCTCCTTCCGTCTGTCCATCTCCTCCCTCACCATCCCATAACGCTGTCAGTCAGTCAACAGTAATGCGGTTTTATTTGACATCTGTCCCTGTGTCATTGGCTTTTCGTAGACGTGGGCTGTGCCTACCAAGGGCACTCTACACAATGAACGGGAGGATTTCCCAGAGGATGGAAATAGCTAATATGATATAAATCAGAGCCGCGGTGTAATCCGCTGAAGCAGTACCCTATAAAGTATGTATGGAACAGAAATAAAAATGAAATAAATAAATGAATGGATGTTTTGATTGACAGGTGGACTGAGCTTTTCTCTGAGTGGAATGTACGTGGACTGTACCGGTGGAATATTTGACATTCATGTAAGTTTTATCAAAGAGACAGAAAGAAACAGCCTTAACCATGAGACATTCTACGAAATGTGCTGTATTTCTCATATAAAAGACTAGACTCCTAGCCTGTCTTGATTCCTATGCCTACAACAACTGTGATTCTAATTCAGACGTGACTGAATGAATGCATAGCGAGCTCCTGAATTATTCATATTTTTAAAGCCTGTCAAAGCAGAGTTCAGTATCAAAGACCCGAGTTCAGTGTTGGTGCATGTTTGTTCCTCTGTGTGTGTGACGTGTTTGAGTGTGTGTGCATACTGCATCGGTCCATTCAAATGTCCAAAAGTAAAGGTGTTGTTGACCTTCCTTCTTTTTTCCCTCTCTCCACTCCTTACACACTTTCTATTTTATTTCAAGGGCAAACAAGATGCACTGGAGCAGGGGAAAAGAGGTGGGCAGGGGGTGATTCTGGCTGTCATGACTGTCCAAACATCCTTTTTGCTTTAATATAGGTGCCTGATTTATCATTTAATTATGATCGTTACGACTTACACCTTTGAGGGAAATTATCCTTTTTGTTGTTATGTTTTAAATGCAGTAGAGATACCAAAAGAAAAAAAATGTGTTGCTGAAATACAACAGACAACACAAACACTGCATTTTAAACCAAGAATATTTGCAAATGACAAAACTCACGGTGCATGCTTCGTCCCTCCGGTTGAGGCTTGTCATCCGCCGGTGCCGATGGGGAAGTCCTCTTCGCATTGGCGTCACTTTAGAATTCACTCTTCCCCCCTACTCTCAAAACTTGCTTTGCCCCAACTGCATACTTTTTATCCCCTAGGACTTTATCACTTTAGAATTCACTCTCCCCCCCTACTCTCCAAACTTGCTTTGCCCCAACCGCGTACTTTTTATCCACTAGGACTTTATCACTTTAGGACTCTATCACTTTAGGATCCACTGGCTGTCGTGCATAAGGCATGCCTTAATCGGTTTCATGTGAGCTTATCCAAGAATATCATTATGGGACGCCAAATATGACAATATTATATAAATAAGTGATTAAATAGAAGCTTGAATGAACAAATGCAATTTAATTGGTTATTTGTTCGTGTAATGATTTATTTCCGCACATATTCAATTATTTTCATATTTAATTATTCATTTCACTATGTATTTCACGGCTGCTTGTCTAGTGCGCACCGCGAGACAATGGCATCTGTCAACAGCATCCTCTCGTTCTAGTGTCGTAACCCTATTCATCTTAACCCTATTCATCTTAACCCTATTCATCGTAACCCTATTCATCGTAACCCTATTCATCTTAACGCCCTGTACAGGAAACCCCTTAAAACCTCTACAACCACTCCGAATGTCAGAAGTCACAGCTGCGTCCCTGGCCCACCCCTTGGCCCAGCTTACCTTGTCAACGTCCTCTTTTCTTGCCTCGCTGCCCAGGGATTCCCCTCATTCGGCCACCAAGCTGGTCACGTGATTGGATATGGTCCCATAAGGAATAGATCCTGGGAACGTCTAGGTCGTATTACACAACCATGGGGTTCCCTGAGTAGGGACCAGAGGAGGTTCAGAAGGTAAGCTGTTACTTTAATGGGGGGAGGCCATAGGGCACAGCTTTGACCCCCCCCTCCCCAGTGTGATTGTAGATGTTTTTTTTTACATTACATGCTCTGACAATCAAGGTCCCATACGTAATAGATCTGGTCCCTCCTCAAATCACTATGGTTGTGGACTGTGCGCTCCTCCTGAGTGTGTGTGCTGGTGGCTGGTTTAACCTGTGGGCCTTGATTGGCCAATGCCCAACAGGTGTGCAGCCTCACCCAGCCCCAAACCCGCCACCAACAACACACACTCCACAACCATATTTGTGTTTGCCTCAAGAGGTTACAAACATGCTTGATTCTGCTGCTGACCAGATGTGTTTTCTTTCATGTCTTATACTGTAGTGTTTGGAGGCTAAGGACGTTTCCAGTACGCTGACCTATGTCTTAAGTGCACCTCCACATGTGCAGGTGGGTGAGGCTGTCTTTTGAGTGTCTAGTGGTACTTTAAACTGTGTAACCCAATGCAGATGATATACCTTGACCTCAGTATGTATTTGCCCCTTAAATTGGAGACATTCAAGTGCACTCGTGGAACAGAAATTGTAGTTAGCCTACTGTGTCAACATCGGTAATCATCATCCAACCATATAATTATCTCAGCGATACAATGGACGCCTTCTGTTGATGGTTTTGTACTGTACCAATTACATTTTCATTCTAAGTTAATTGATTTAAAAGTAAAACCTTCAAACTCTAACTTTGACTTCTCCATTTGAGTGTGGATACATTGTTATTCTTTCACATGCAGACTGCCTTTTATATTTTGTTCAAATGATAGAAAACCTTTTTACTTTTTAAAAAAAGTAGGAAAATCATCTTCAAAATAAATTATGAAAAAATGAGTCACACTTTTAAAGCCTGTCAAGGCAGAGTTCAGTATCAAAGACCCGAGTTCAGTTGCATGTTTGTTCCTCTGTGTGTGTGTGACGTGTTTGAGTGTGTGTGCATACTGCATCGGTCCAAATGTCCAAAAGTAAAGGTGTTGTTGACCTTCCTTCTTTTTTCCCTCTCTCCACTCCTTACACACTTTCTATTTTATTTCAAGGGCAAACAAGATGCACTGGAGCAGGGGAAAAGAGGTGGGCAGGGGGTGATTCTGGCTGTCATGACTGTCCAAACATCCTTTTTGCTTTAATATGGGTGCCTGATTTATCAAGGACTCCAGAGTTTAATTATGATTGTTATGACTTTTTTACCTTTTTGAGGGAAATTATCCTTTTTATTATGTTTTAAATGCAATAGAAATGCCAAAAGAAAAATATGCATTGCTAACAAAAATACAACAGACAACAAACACTACATTTTACACCAAAGATATTTGCAAATGATAAAATAGGCCGTTTGTCATACCCATATGAGAGTTTGCTGGTCCAGTGCCCCCTATCAGCTGGCCCTCATTCCACGTCACATGACTGTCAAATTTCTGTCTGCGACAACAAAATGGATGACATTCCTTTTATTCTCAGTGGAAAATGCAATATTTTAAGATAGTTTCGGCATTAAAATGTGTTTTGATAACATTTCTGTCGAGAAATGTGCATTTTATTTTAATCTTCGTTCAGTGAATGTTTTTCTATGTTTAGATTGTTAGTTAATGCTTAATGTTAGTTAATACTTAATACTTATGTGCCTTTTTGTGGGGCAGCCCCTTCGCCATTGCTTTGCCAAAAAGTCCATTCTAACAGTTAATTTTATATATACATTTTGTTTAATAATCATGGTACATTCATTTAAAAGACTTTAAAAAGATTTTTAAAAGATTTAAAGGTTTAAAAGACACTAAAATGATCAACATTGGGGTCGTAGCCTTACAGGAAGTGATGCAATCCCTCAGTGAGAGGTCATCAGAAGATACAAAAAAACACAATTTATGATCGCCTATAATGACTTGGGAGTGAGATAGAGATGGCTGGTGTCTTTTATATGAATCGGGCCATTAAACTCTACTCTATGATACATTTGGAGGCCCTACAGGAAGTGATGCTTTTTGTAGGTCACCTAGAGGTCATGAACACTTGGGAGTGAGCTAGAGACCTGGGGTCTCTTTTATATGTAGGGCCTAAAGGACATATTAGATTTATGCATTTTGTGGCTCTAGCCCAACCGGAAGTAATGGAAATCCTTAATTGGAGGTCATCAGAAGATAAAAGAATGACTTGGGAGTAAGAGAGACCTGCGGTCTCTTTTATATGAAAGAGGACCTCAGGCACATGTAAGGGTATCAATTACCTGGCCCTATCCCTACAGGAAGTGACTCACAAAGCATCATCAAATGCTCAATTGAAACGCATTGGAAATAAAAGACATGGCTAATAAATTAATCTAAATTAAGGAAAGAGATGGGAAGTTGGCCCTTGGACCGATCAACCGGGGGCACCTTGGTGGGATTGCTTGGTGCAAATATCGTGCCTATTGGTCAAAAGGAGCTCGCGCGCACCGCTGTCATAATGCCGCTCATTGCCATTAATGCAAAATGATGGGGTCCGTGGATCCCGCTTTTGGCATTTCTAGCCATCTCGAAAGGTCCCGAAAAGGGGCAAGCCCTGCAATACAGAGATAGAGTCAGGGTCTAAAATGGTTTCAAGTTGATTTCTGGTGAGATGGAGATGGAGAACTTTTGCCGTTAGGCCTGTAAACACAGCTGACATGTGGACAAGTTTTTCAAGTTTGGGGGATTTAAAAACGTGAATGTGCATTTCGCTCATAACTTTTTTTTGGATCAGTGTGGTGTACGTCTGGGAAGAATTTCAGCTAAAAATCTATGAAGAGGGCCATGGGGTAAGACGTCACGAGATATGACATTTGATGATGCTTTATGAGCCGCTTCCTGTTCCATGTTATAAAAGAGACCCCAGGTCTCTAGCTTACTCCCAAATCATTTTAGGCCCCCATAAATAGTGTTTTTTGATCTTCTGATGACTGCCCAACGGCAATTTTCAGTACTTCCTGTAGGGCTAGAGCCACGAAATTGCTTATCTTATGTCCTTGAGGCCCTCTTTCATATAAGAGACACCAGGTCTTGTAATGATTATTGCTTATAATGCATGTGATGTTTCCTATGCTGTAATGTGATTGGTTCATTGTTGTAGTATCGATTTTGGTTCATTTGTTGTAGTACGCTTGGTAAAACCGTGAGAATAAGGATGCCCAGAGATGGCTGCAGTAGCCGAGAGAGAAACACGTATCACAGAAGTTCAATAGGCTCACTAAATAATTAAAATACTACTTTGCTGTGTTGGAGTTTGATTTCGAAACTTTACATGTCTCTAGCTCCTAGACCCGTAGGTCACCTGCTAATTGCATCCTTTCTTGTAGTGCTACGACCCCCATGTTGATCAGTTTAGTAGTCTTTTGAATCAAATGCAGTGTTAATTTGTCATTATGTCTTGTTAAACAAAATGTATATGTAAAATTAATCTTTGGAATGGACTTTTTTTATTGAAGCAATGGCGAAGATAACTTCCGGGTTGCCCCACAAAAAACGAAGATTATGAAAATAAAATGCACATTTCTCGCTAGAAATGTTGTTTTGTCATCGCAGACAGAAAGTTGACAGTCACATGACGTGGCCGTAGGGCCAGCCGATAGGGCCGATGGACCAGCAAACGCTCATATGGGTCGTTTTGGGGCGTATTGACAAACGACCTATTATGTCGTTTAGGTCGGAGGACGGGCTGACAGATCCCACGCTGGTCCGCTGCAGCTGGGAGCAGATACTTTGATTGACATGGGCCAACTACAGACATCAAGATCGCCATGGAGTCCCATGTGATTGGGGCACACTTCGTCACAGGCATTCGCCCTCCTCTTCATTTTCACTGCTTGAAGCCTATCTAGCATTCGCCAGAGGTGTCCTGTGTTGTGATAGCCAGTTAGCATTATGCATCATCATATCATTTTATATATACCATTAACCAACCCCAGGGGAAGGAACATATGGTTCACGAAGAACAAGAAAGACTACTAGCCTGGAGCATGCTTTCTATGTACTTATGATGTACTTTTCCTAATCCAACCTGATATTTGGATATGGAAGAGCTGCTGTGTCGCCTGGTATTGGAGTCATTGGAAAATGTCCTGTTCCTAAAGACAATTTGGTTTTATTAACACTATAAACTACCTGGCCTTCCCCTCATGCACTTTTTAATTCCATGTGCAACATTATGGATTAGATTCACTATATAGTTTCTATAGCACCCAACCTTGAATTACTATCTACTATGTTCTTATTTGCAAACTGTGGACTCTAGAAGAAAGATTCAAATAGACCTCGTCTGAACATGAACCAGTACCGTGATATGGGTGCATTCCAATGGTTGATACACACAAACCATGTTTCTTTTTCCCTCCTAGATGGGCTTTTTGTTTCCTACAGCAGAATATTTTACTGCTATAGTGTTCATCCATTGTGTGTGTGTGTGTGTGTGTGTGTGTGTGTGTGTGTGTGAATACATTAATTAAGAAGTATGCACAATGTCACAGAGTTTACTTGGCAATATTTTCTTTCTATTCTCCTATCCTCTGCTCTCTTCCGAGTGAACTCACAAAACTCACTAAACTAAATCCATAAAAATACATAAAAACACACA
>OMNO01079000.1:7635-20663 GCA_900303215.1 Trachyrincus scabrus | reverse complement strand
TTAGGGTTAGGGTTAGGTTTAGGGTTAGGGTTAGGGTTAGGGTTAGGGTTAGGGTTAGGGTTAGGGTTAGGGTTAGGGGGTGGGGGTGGGGTTAGGGTTGGGGGTGGGGGTGGGGGTGGGGGTAGGGGTAGGGGTGGGGGTGGGGGGGGGTTGGGGTGGGGGTTGGGGTTGGGGTTGGGGTTGGGGTTAGGGTTAGGGTTAGGGTTAGGGTTAGGGTTAGGGTTAGGGTTAGGGTTAGGGTTAGGGTTAGGGTTAGGGTTAGGGTAAGGGTTAAGGGAAGGGTTGGGCTAGGGTAAGGGTACAGGGTAAGGGTTAAGATTGGGGTTGGGATAAGGTTAGGGTTAGGACAGGGGTTGGGGTTAGGATTGGAATAGGGGTTAGAATTGAGGTAGGGGTTAGGGTAAGGGTTAAAGTAGGGGTTGAGATAGGGGTTAGGCTTAAGGTAAGGGTTGGGATTGGGGTTAGGGTCAGGGTTAAGGTTGGGGTTAGGACAGGGGTTAGGGTTTGGGTAAGGACTGGGATAGGGTGAAGATTGAGGTAAGGGTTAGGCTAAGGGTAAGTCTCGGGTAGGGTAGGGAGCTGTGGGTAAAGGTAAGTATAAACTGAGTATGTGGTATCTGTAAAATAGGAGATGAGAGGGGGTGGGGGGGGCATTAACTCGTAAGGGGGTTTAGGGCCTTCTAGAGAGGTTGGATGAGTGGAATGTTAACCATCTTTTTTTCTCTCCCCCTTGTGTTACACCGCGAACACACCGGACGCGGAAGGGCGCCGAATAGCGACGAATAGTGACGTATGCCGACGAAAATTCTTTCCGCGCCCATGTTAACCAATGTGGCCGAACACACCGGACGCGGAAGGGCGCCAGAATGGTCGCAGCCTTCAGCGACCATTTCGGCGGCAGCTCTGAGATTTTCTCAATTCGTGAGCGAATCTGTCAAGCTGGGCAGGAAGTCAGACACAGGAACGGCATAGAGCATCCGATCAATTACCACAATATAACAAATTTCGAAATAAAACACCCTGATTGATGGTATTTCTGAGTTGTGTCTAAACTTTTACCGTCTGTGAGCGAGAGAGACGAGCAGACACACGCACACAAGCAGAAAGAGAGGGGTGTATATATATATATATATATATATGCATGTGCATTTTAATAGACACATACTAATACTTAATAATTTTTCATTCATTGCTGTTCTTACTTGCCATGTTACTTGTGGCATGTACTTTCATATTGTTGGAAATGTTTTTTTTTGTCTGTTGATATGTTTGCTTTGGCAATATCAGCAGTCTCTTCATGTCAATAAAGCTTCAAATTGAAATTGAATATATATATATATAGAGAGAGACGCACACAAGTGAGAGCGAGCGAGCAAGCGGCGCATAGAAATTTGTATGGTGCCATAGACCAGGGGATCCCCATATTTCAGCCTGCCAATGGGATAATCAACAACCCAGTCCACCTGGATCACTGGGAGCTTATATTAGTTACAGAATTAAGTTTAAGATTTGAAAACGGTTCTTTGATTACCCATCATCCAAGCTCAGACAAAGTCTCCTGAGGGAAGCTATGCCCAAAGCATTCGTTAAATATACTAATTTTGAAGAGCCCATTATCCTCGCCATGTGGACTGAATAAACTTTAATTCCGTATACAATTTCTCTTCTAGGTGGGTGCCATGTATAAAACAGGTACTGGTATTTATACAGGCAATATTTTTGTAAGATGGAATGGCTTCAGTCACAATTCTGAACATATGAACCACTGATTATGAAAAAAGGCCTTTATCTTTAACATAAAGTTGATGGTACAAATGCAAACAAAATACAGAGTCAAAATCTATTTAACAGCACATTTATTTAACAAAAGTGCGTATTTTAGGATGAGCTGGAGGCGGCCACCGCAGCACGTCTGGGTTTAGGAGTGGTACCTTCACGGAATCCATTCCTGGAGAGAGAAATGAAAGATGTTGGAAAAGGCTCCATTGAGTCAACGGTTAAGTACTACAAAGCAGGAGAAAGGGTCAAAACATTAAAGCTGCATTGAACAAATTTACTTTCCACAAATTGCAAAACTCAATTGTCAACATTCTACATATAAATTGCCTAGTGTTTGGATGAACTGATTCTGTAACACTCCACCAACTTGTTTAATACATAACTACATCACTTCTGTCAGTAGTGTCATTTTTAGACAATTCAGCTTTACATAATATCACCAACCAAAATGGGAACCCGGTAAGATTTAATTTGTCCATTGTAAAGTATATGTGAACAAGCTATAGTGATTCTATAAACTTGTTGGATCACAAAAGTAATACAGCTGGTTGCCAACTCAAAGCTTACCTCAGTGAAACATTGATATCACATGGATTTCATTTGTTCAGACATTTTATTTCAACATCATTGGCAAGCAGCGATTGGCAGAAAAACTAAGGTCTTAGATATGTAAAAGTGACCCCATGCAAAGTATTACCATGTAATGTTTTACTGTTTTTTTTTGTAATTTGTGCAACGAGAAGCACAATCGATTCTGAAATGAACAGTGCATGTATGCCAGTTCTACAGGCAAATCCATTTTTTTGTGAAGTCAAACTTCAGTTAAAAACCAAGAAATTGTCAGCATGAGTAAAACACTACAACAGCCCCAAAGGACACTAACAAAGAGAAACTGAAGTGCAAGAGCTTACCTGAATCTGCGGTAGACAACCTTCAGGTGCCTCAGGCGACCAGTGCCGGTGGTGTTCCTCCTCTTGGCCTTAGCACTCCAGTTGTCTGTGGGGAAACAAAACAAATTAGACCACCTATCCAACAACACAAATGGAGGGTATCATAATCACATTTGGTAACTTCAGTGAATGGCAGCAGACTGAAGGATAAAGTGAAGTGGTCGGGGATAAAATAGTTATTTGATCAAGTTTAACAGTTTCACGAGACCAGGACACGTTGCATATACGTTACGTACACTTTCTCTTGCGTTTCTCGGGATAGCCACACTTTCCACATGTAGACTTCTGCAGATGGTAGGCTTTAGATCCGCAACGCCGGCACAGGGCGTGCGTCTTGTTACGGCGCTTTCCAAAGGAAGATGTTCCCTTCGTCTGAAAAAAGTGAAACCCTTACGTTAGGAAGAATAACCTCAGAGAGAACACCTATACAGTTAACTGTCGAGTCGTGTCTCAGTAACATAGTGAGAATCATTGAAATATCATATGTTCAGACATTTGTGTTTATAACATCACTGACACGACTCTAGATGCATGCTTTACTTGTTTACTAGGTTTGACATGAATCTATGACACTGGGCAGCAAAAAACAAGTCAACTTTATCTCGGACGAGCAATATAGGTAACTTTACTCAATGAAGTGGCATGACGATATACTTAAATGTCACCAAGCTAACGTATTAGCCAGGTAGCCGATGGCCAAGATATCCAGCTACACCAACGACCAAAGTCAACAGCTCGTTTTTAATTTGCTACAAATTGTCATTAATACGTAGCATATAGCTACAAGCATGTTAGCAGCCTATCATCCTACGCTAAATAACCAGTTAGCACCAGGCTACCAGCGGATAACAATTGAGAATGTAAAAAAAATAAAGCTTCATTCAAATAAATAGTTACTCTAAAAGAAAAAAACAACTTATAAGTAGCAAACAATCGAATAATCATATAGTATACACTATTCAGTAAAGAGATGTTAGAAGATATCTTTCGACAAATGTGACTTCGTACCATTTCCTTCCTGAGGCTAAGGGAAAAGAGAAAGAAACAGGAAGCGGTTCTGCATTAAACGCTATCCGTAGTATTTCCGGTGTCACACAAAAATAGTTCCCGAAGATTGTGAAAAACGATTCTGAAATGTTGACCAAACCTGTAGGCCTACTCATGATTCCATCGTATCATAGTAGAGCGCTTTTCATTAAATATCTCAAAGACGCTTTACTGGCGGCCAAAAATAAATAATAGGAGATTTTAAATCTTGTGCACAATCAGCATCTAGATGCTATAAAATGCGATTGAAAGCAGTACGTGACGATTGTGAATACTTGAGAATTTTGTTGCAAAAAGACTTGTGAAAGGCATGTGAAATTAATAAGAAAAGGTATACTCAAAAGGTTGAGTATACTTTCAAATATTGATTATGAGAGAAACCAAAAGAAAGGGCATGTTGTTTAAAGTTATACACATAATTTTACATCTAGTAGATTGTTTAGGATGGGTCTTTTAGAAGATGACTTATGTTGGCGATGTAACAATGGAAAGGGGACACTACTGCATGCCCTGTGGGATTGTCAAGTAATACACCCTCTGTGGGTGAAAACCATAACTAATATGGAAGGTGGCCTCGGTTGCCCAGTTCCCAAGACACCCAGGCTTTGCCTTAATGACAAAACCGAAGTAGGGCTACAGGCAATGGATAAAATCAAATTCCAAATATTATGCTTGGGAAACATATCAACATTAAGACTGGGCCTTAAGCACTGGAAGAGTAGAAAAACACCAACCTTTTCCAAATGGATAAACATAATGGTTAAAACAGCTTCCTATGAAAGCATAATAACTAGAAGGATGGGTAATCAAGACGGGGAACTGAAGAAGATATGGGGGAAAATGACATCTTCGCTTAAAAATATAGAATTATTATTTTATTTCATTTGATTTAAATATGTACTGTAATGTATTGTTGTTTTTTGTTTGTTTATTGTGGTTTTGTTTGTTTGTTTTTTGTTTTGCTGGTTTTTGGTTGTCATGTTGGAAGTGTTTATCTGTTTATAGTTTGTACTGTGATGCTGTGATCACAAAATAATATATGCATTGTACAAACTAAAATAAAAAAATGGTTAAAAAATAAATAATATAAAATATTTGTGGAAATATTTGCTACATATTCGTGATATTTAATTAATACATGAATAGACAGGTTTCCCGTTTACAGACATGGTTGGATGCGTTCGCAGGCAGGGGGCAATAAACCGTATTGCTACCATAAACTACTGTGGTCACATTAGCGACTACAGCATTGTAATCAATGTATAAACTGTATAGAAACTGTGAAACTGTATTGCATTTTTCCTTGTAAATCCTGATAATGGAATGCTATTCCCAGAGGTGAATGCTGGTTTGTCTTTCTTTTGCATGTTAATGTTCCGTACCTAATGTTTGTTCGCTAGTGTCATCCCAGTCTCGCAAATCAGACTTTCTATGACACAGGAGTTTTGTGTTGGAAGTTGGAGCTGCACAGACTCGCTGCCTTTTGGACCATTATGACTCCAATCCGCCCTTTTAGAGACATGGATCCATACCTGTCTTCTGTTTTTATTAAAGGGATGTGAATCCCATGGTATGTTAAACATTTTCTATCCCTGGCAATTGCGATTAGCGCAGTTAACGGCACATCAAATCCTTGTCATCTTGACATCTGTTGTTCATGCTGTCTGCCCCCTGTTTGCGTGTGCATATCTGCTGTGACGTTTCCCAGAAACCAATCTATAGGCCTAGACATTTTATTTTATTTAAAACATATGTGTATTGCATATTTTACTTGTATGTTCTAAATACATTTCCTCACTGATTGCATAACTTTAGGCCTATGTACATATATATTTCCTCACCGATTGCCATAGGACTCACTCATTGCATAACAATACAACAGAATGAAGGTTACAATGCGTTTTTTGACGTGTTATTGACAGTGTCACACACATTTACAATTCATGCAGTATTCTGAAATAAAGAATCGCTAGGCACCATGTTAATAGAGGTCTACTAATTAGTCTGATGGGGGCAGCAGAACGTAATGTGAACAAGTTAAGACTCACATGACTCGCATCAGCAAAGATGCCGTTTTCTTTGCCAGGTCTCTTGATACAAGTGTGACCTCTTGGTGCCATCCCTCCATCAACCAGACGCACATGGGATGCGTTACAAATGGTTTATTTCTGTTGGGTATTTGAACAATAAAACAGTTAGTAATGGCAGACGGGTGGCGACAGCTCCCACAGCATATTCGTATCTGTCTGCTGTACAATATAAAACAAATAATGATTGTATAGTGGATTTAAATATAACCAAGTAAACATTTAAGTAAACTTACACTTTATAAAGAATGCAATAATCATCATATTCAATTAAAATGAATGCACAAAACATAAATGACCTGTTGTTTGTTGTTTGTGTGCTAAAAGTGTGACCTTGAGACCTGTTTCGCCGTGCACTATTTTGGATTATCAAGTTTGAATCTACGGATCAACTATTGAAGATACCTTGCCAATACTACACAATCCAAACCTCTACCAAACCTTAATCATGCTTTAAGTTTTACAATAAGAAAACATGGCTTATTTTACATCAAAACAACATCCAGAGTTAACTAAAAGTATAAACAATCAAAATACACGAAAATAAAATACATTAATCATTTATAAAATAATTTGCAACTTACTCCTACCCCTTACAGAGGGGGGAGAGGGTTGGTCGATCGGGCCTGAATTCGGCTCTAATTGTGGTGTGGGGGCAGTGCCGGCCCTAGGATTTTGGTGGTCCCAAACAAAATCCCAAACAAAACAAGATTTTGTTTGGGACCACCAAAACACTCCCAGTGCATCCACCAAATCACACACACTGCTTATAACTGAATGAACACACACACACACACACACACACACACACACACACACACACACGCATATACATTAAAAATAAGAAAGAAACAACTTATAGCTTCTCAATAACGTCCTTGATTGTATGGCTAGCTTTGCTTGTTGGCTACCTACCAATGTTTTCTTGCAACATTAAAGTCATGGGTAACACTTTATTTGAGGGGTGAGTGCAAGACTGACATGACACCGTCAAAACCATGACATGACACCTGTCATGAACATGAAGGAGTCTTTATGAATGTTTATGACATTAAGTGTCATTTGGTCAATGATGTAAATTTTTTATGCAAAGTTAGCATTGTTTGAGATGTTTTTGTCATGACAACTTGACATTAACCAAGACAACATAACCTGTCAATGTCTTTGTTATGACAACTTGACATTAAAGATGCTATATGTAAAATAATTCTCAGAGTACCCCGGGTTGCCAGATATGAAACAAATTGGCACACAAACACAGCGTGCTGCAGCCATGGAAACAAGCAAACGAACTGGATCAACTGAGATTGTAATAGATTCTATCCAACCTAAAAAGCCTCGTCCTCTTTCAAAAAACCCCCATGACCACAGCCATGCTAAAACACAGGTTAATCTTGGAGTCTTAATTTTTTCGCTCGTCTCATATAATGTACTCGGTTCGTCTTGCACTCGTGTTTGTTCAGTGTCCTCATCCTGGCAACCCACGTGTCTCTGGAGAACTGGAGAATTGGAGAACTCTCTCCAATACTGTGAATTTGGACTGCAGTACCCATTTTAAATGCTCATTTTAAACGCTCATTGTTACATGTAGCACCTTTTACCAAGACAACATAAACATGTCATAAACATGCCATAGCAGGCCTAATTATATAACTTAAAGAGAGTCATATGTGGTTGGTTTTGACATTGACAGCCAATGTCAAAACCAACCACATATGACAGTTTAATGTAATGCTAACACATAAAGCTAATAGTTTTATAATCAGGCATACTATGGCATATTTATGACAGGTTATGTTGTCTTGGTTAATGTCAAGTTGTCATAACAAAGACATTGACAGGTTATGTTGTCTTGGTTAATGTCAAGGCCCTGGTGGGGGGTCTCAAGATACGATTTTGCCGCCCCGTAGAGTCGGGAGGACAAAGATTTGTTCAAACTGGTTTGATATTATTGGGCATAACTCACGTAGTGTGGGGGGGATTACTCTAGCAACAGCCAATGAGATTTGAGATCAAGAACGACCAATGGGGTTTGAGGTCAAGAATGGCCAATGGGATGTGAGGTCAAGCAGAAGAAAAGGGAAATGAACTGGGAGTGCGTTGACTCTTTACAGACAACAACAGCTACAGTTTCTACAATTTCTACAATTTCTATAAACAATGGGGGAGGGAAAAAAGAGAGAGTGGTGGTAAAAAGAAATTTGTATCTTGAAGAAATTGTTCGCTCGGGTTCAGAGGAATGCTGGTTGTATGATGGGTTGTGACAAGTGTATGGACCAGTCTGCCACATCTCTTCCTACAGAAACCATTAGCCTGAGTATGTGAGCCATGTTCCTCCGAGATTTCGCGGGTTTTCAGAGAAGGTGCGGATAATCGGATAGTAGAGTCTTCATGTGTGTGACCAATTACCCAGAATACATTTGGTCAATATGCAAATTATGTGTATGCAATAACCAATAATGCAGGATTTAACACGACACAACTTTAGCCTGATTTTCCACTCGCAATTTTTGGAAATTGCAGACAAAAGCATGAGCGATGATCATGTAGTGTGAACTGCTCAAAGACGCGATCTGAGAGGCTCACCAATGCGTCGCAGAGGCCCGAGAGATATCTAGCATATTAAATATCTGGACCTGTCGGGGAGTCCAGACCTGTTGTGTAAAACGTGTTGCGACAGGTGTCGTGCCAAAAAGTGATCGTCTGCCAAGAACTGATTTCTACAGCTGCTTTTATGTCCGTGGTAATATCAAAGGTATGTCTTTGTGAAACTGTAATGTTTCTTGTAACCGAATAATCACAATTGTGGCCAAAGAAGTGTTGGCAGTTTATAGCTGTGAAGTGTGTGTTGTTGCTGGCCCGAGTTAGACTGATTAGACTCTGGGGCTGGGTGAGGCTGCACACCTCTGGGGCATTGGCCAATCAAGGCCCACAGGTTAAACCAGCCACCACCACACACACTCAGGAGCAGGGCTAGCATGTCAGCATGTACCACCTGCTCTGCTTGTTCAAACCAATCTCAAACTTTGCAATAAACCTGTTTAATCATCAGCTGCCCATGTCCTACTATTGGAGAAGCCCTGAAAAGCCACTGAAGTGAACAAGAATGACATAATAAACAACGCTATGTGCAGTGCACTGATGGAAAATATTGTTGCATCTTCTGACAATGGAGCCTAGTAAACACTATATGCCCAACGATGGGAATTATAATTTACCATACTCATTTCACCCACTCGCTGTGGGGCTTAAAGTAATATGCCAAAATGTTACATGCACATATCATGCCCACAACGATGGGACTAAGTTTTCATTATTAGCCATACTCATTTCACCATTTCACAGCACAAACGCCCACTTGCTTAGCTGTGGGGCTTACAGTAGCCTACCTGCTACTATTATCGCCATCCTGTTGATCGAAATGACTTTGACTTACTCTATAAACAGAGCACACATAGACTCCGTTTGAACGTAGCGCTCTGCCTCCTGCCTATTATTTCACCATTCATCAAACGTAGAGTGGTATTTTTTTTTAAAGTTCACCACTCACCGATATGACTGCATTTGTTGCTTTCTATAATCCAAAGTAGTCCAGGCGGGAAAACAGATTATTTACTAAAGTCTTAAAAATCCTACTGGTGCCGCGACGGCCTAATTACGCTAGTGACCTTTTCGCTCAGTGCACTTGCTTATACAAACATCTCCTGACTTTTTACGAATAAAGGTAAACTAATAACGTGACATTGCTTGAAAATTGGTCTGTAAATGAAAATATATATTTATAATGTAATTTTATGTTATTATTTTTGGTTTTATACCACGAGAGGTACCAGATCCATGCAAATAGGTACCGGAACACAGGCAGTTTAAATCCTAGAGCTCCTGGATCATGTTCCAGCATGATTCGGCACAAAACTGTGCATTAATAAGAGAATTGAAGCAGACATTTAAAAGTAACGCAAAAGTTACTTCCCTTAGTAACTAATTACTTATTTATACGTATTATACGTATAATTGTACGTATATGCAGTAATTGGTAAAGTCACTCAATTACTTTTGAAAGAAGTATCTAGTAACTGTAACTAATTACAAATTTTCAGTAACTTGCCCAACACCGGTTTGGCTGTTAGACTCTAATTAACATGGTTTACAGATGGGTTGTAGGCTGTTTAAAATAAAGACATGATCTCTTTTGCAATCATCCTTATAACTGCTATATTTTACCTGCTCTGTGCCCTAGATTATAACCAATCCAGTTTTTTTTACCAGTAACATCATCACTGAAATGATGAGGAGTATTCTTGACTGCATCAGGCAAGTTGTCAGGTAAGTCATTTAATGTGTCAACTTGTTCATAGTCATCAGCATCACCAGTTTGTAATAGCCAAGTAATTGTGCTTTCGTCAGAGTCCTGTACTTCATCAAGAATCACAGCTTCACCATGTTCACTTCTACAGTTGGCAACATCATACTCAGAGTGCACATCCTGTTCTCTCTATTCTTTCCGAGCCAGGAAACTGATGTCAAGTAAGAGATTTCGGTGAACAACGTTTTCTTTAGTTTGTGGATCCTTGATGCTGTACATGTTGATTCCTTGTTTAACTGACGTGACTTCATAAGGTGATGATTCCCACTTATCTGCAAGTTTCTGTCTCCAACAGACAGAGGTGACGCTGTGACCTTATGGTTATAGAGTTTGACATGATCAGTCAGACTGTGCTTTTGGGAAATCTGAGCAGCCTCGTTCAGGTCACACTTCAAGTGGGACACAAACTCAAGATGATTGACAACACTGTCGTTTGGGAGAGCATGCTGGAACATGACATCCACAGGCAGTCATGGGGTCCTCCCAAACAGGAGGTAAAATGGCGCAAATAAACGGCTCTCTACCTAATATTTCGGCCACCACATTTTTAGTGCCAGGAACATAGTTTAGGTCAAACCTGTATGAGGCAAGCTTGGCAACCCATCACTGTTCGCACACATCAAGCCTTGGTTTGGTTGGTATGTATGTCAGAGGGTTATTGTCGGTCCCTGCTGTAAAGTTCCTTTAGCCAATAGCTAAATTTGTTGCAGATGGCCAAGTTTAATGCAAGAAATCTTGCCTATGCACTGGGTAGTTCATCTGTGAATGGGAGAGAGTTCTACTGGCAAAGGCGACAGGCCTAGCAGTCTTTTCACCGGGTAGTATCTGGGAAAGAACAGCTCAGATTCCATCAAATGAAGCGTCAACAGCCAGAATGAATGGTGCATTGAAGTCTGGGTGAGCTAGCGTAACCCTGGTCATCAGGTCATGTTTGAGAGTTTTGTGTTTTGTTTTGAGTGCTTGGTTCGGCTGTGAGTTTCAACAGTGGCTTGGCTTTTGCAGAACAGCCCTCTATGATGTTCTGGTAGTAGAGAACCATTCCCAAGAAGGATCTTATTTTCTTTGCACAGGGTGTTTTCTTGTCAGGTTCCATTAGGTCAGTTTCCTGGACATCATGTATAGCCTTTACTTTCTCCGGGTCAGTTTGAACCCCATTCTCACAGATGAGAAATCTGACTGATCGCCGTAGAAAATGGCACTTCTTAGGTGACAGCTTCAGGTTGTTGATGGAAAGACGAGAGAACAGAATCTGTATGCATTCTAGTGCAATATATTCTGTGGGGTTCTGTGGGTTAACAGACATGTGAAGTTCTCATCTCTGAAAATAGACATCATCATGCACATGAATTTTGCTGGGCTGTTTGATAAGCCTTGGGGCATCCGGTAATACTATATAATACTATGGAGTCCGAATGGGGATGAGAAAGCAGTGTCTTCTTCATGTAGAGGAACATTGTAAAAGCCTGCTGTGACACGAGGTAGGTGGAAGGACCCAAATGCAGACACGGAGACGCAGGAGAAGGTAAGTGGTAACTTCTTTCCTGAAGTCTTAATATCATACAAAAAAGAAAAAGATTGCTCTCAATGAAAAACAGAGACTACTGAAAATAGAAACAAAGAAAAGCTAAGAAGCTAAGCTAAATAATCCTAAACATAAGATGCTGGTCAACAGACAAGAATACAGTTCAATACACAGTCACAGAGTCCCATCCTTTTGGCTACGAAGAAGAAGCCCGAACCCAGGGGGGAGGACGATGGTCGTATGAGTCCTGCTGCCAGGGATTCATGGATATAACTCTCCATGGCTTTTCTTCCAGGCCGGGAGAGGTTGTACAGCTGACTGGTGGGGAAGGTGGCACCTGACTTGAACTCAATGGTCATAGGGGCGATGGGGTGGTAAGGATAGGGCTCTCTCCTTACTAAACACCTGACCTAGATCATGATAGACCTCTGGAATGGCTGTTAAATCTGGCTTCTCCGTATCACTGGGTATGACTGGGCTAACTGGTGGGGAAGCGGACTGAAGACAGTGTAACATGCACCGAGAGCTCCACTGAGTAATGGCCCCTGTGCTCCAATCTATCTGTGGATTATGAACCTCAAGCCATGGGTAGCCTAACACTATGGGGACTCTAGGAGAATTAATAACATGGAGACTCGTGGTTGCCAGACACCAGCAGGGAGATGGGAACAGTGCGGGAGTCTACCCAAGCTAGGCGACAACCATCTAGGGCAGGGGTCCTCAAAGTCCGGACTCTGGTCCGGATCCGGACCGAACCACAACTGTCTCCGGACTCTGAGCAAATTATACTTTTCATGTATTTTCTGCGAGACATCAACGCGTCAAAATTCTCCCCCCCCCCCGCTGTCAACTCTAGGAGTCTTCTCTGGACCTTTGTCTTATTGAAAATCTTCTTTGCGGACCTTTAAGATTTGTATTTGAGTACCCCTGCTCTAGATATATAATATACATACTTATAAACACACTGTATCTGGCTTCCCACAGGCCTTGGGTCCTTACAGTGTGAGTAAGACGGCGTTGCTGGGCTTGACAAGGGCCCTGGCCCCTGAGCTGGCCCAGAGCAACATCAGGGTCAACTGTGTGGCCCCTGGAGTGATCAAGACTCAGTTTAGTAGTGCTGTGAGTATGATCCACATCGTTCGTGTTCGTGTGTGCGTGTGTAGTTTTGTGAAATCCCATAACGTAAAAAAAATTGTTTAATTGACTTGCAATACATTTGGTTATTTCCTGCCTCTAAACCCATACACACCTTTTTGAAGTGATACTGCACTTATTAT